>JAKSZT010053767.1:12662611-12762886 GCA_026826555.1 Tolypeutes matacus
ATAAAAGCCGTAAGATACTTCCTTACATTGTGTGTAAGGAAGTGTGTGTGTGTGTGTATATAAATATATATATATATTTAATTCATTCATTTTACTTTTTTGAAGGGGAGATAATTTTCTATTAATTTTTTGGATTAAAATCCAAATATAGTTATCTTTGCTACTGATTTTTCAATCTTTGTTCTTATTTCTTATATGTACTTAAACCTATAAATTTCCTTCTAAGCAGAACTTTACATACATTTCACAAATTTTATGTGTTCTTTTCATTATTATTAATTTCAACATATTTTCAAAATATTGATGTAATTTAGTTTTTGGACCATGTGCTGTTTTGAAGGGAATTGCTTACATGAGTCATACGGCACTTAGGTTTTTTTTAATGTATTGTCTCTGTGAGCTTTAAAATGGGTTTTGTCTACAGATCTAGCTTTAGACCCACTTCTTCTGCTTTTAGGCCCATCTTTTCAATGATTAATTATATTCATAACAGTATTTCAGACCTAGAATTTACCTTTGATTGTTTTCTATCAATTTTATTTCTTTGAGGAGAATTTTCCTTTTATTCATTTTTGAAATATTATAAATGGTTATTTGAAGGATGTCTAAAAGCTCCAGTATATGGTTCATACAATGTTTATTTATGTAGTTATTTGTTTTAGGTCACTTGGCTAAATGAGTATGAATATTCACATATGAACAATTACAAATACTCCTAATTATGGTATCTTCCTCCAAAGAAGATTTAGTTTTCTTCAGTCAGATTAAGAATAGAAAAATTTGCCTTTATCTGGAATCTGTTAATGTTTGCCTATATCCATTTTTCCCTTCTTCTTAGAAACAGCTCTTAATCTTGAGATGAATTCTTTTCAGGGATCTCAATTAAAGCCCTGGGGATTTTATCTCTATTGGTGGGGACTTTGGACTCCTTTTTTATTCTCTCTATGAATCTATAACTGTAAAATCTCTGCTTAGAATTTTTGGAGATGATTTCCTATTGATATCTTAGAGTCCAGCTCTCCCATCTATAATTAAGTATTCTTCAAATATTTTAGGAGAAATTAAGAACTGTTTATTATTCTCACATCTCAATGATTCCCATTTCTTTTGTACTTTGATCCTTAAATATTATCAGCCTTTGTTGTTTTCCAATGCTTTCAAACAATTGCTTTTGTAAATGTGTGTGTGTGTGTGTGTATGTATATATAATCATTTGTTTCATTTTTGTTAGAAAGTTACTTCCACTCCCCATGAGTAGAAACAGAGGTCCTGTGTGAGATTTTAACAGGTTTAAAATTGTACTATGACTGGAATTCAGGAATTCATTGTTCCAGTACTACCTATCATACTTTTTCTTAAGAGACTTTCCTGCAGTTTAGAGATTTGCAATATTCTTTAATTTGATTGTGTTCCCTGAATTCAATTGTCTTTTTTCTTCCCACTATTGTTTAATTTCTCCCTTTACACTAAGTTACCTTTAGACTTCAAAATCCTATGTTCTAATTTACTTTGATAGGATTCTGTTTTATTTGTATTTTAGTAAATATCTCTTCTTGTCCTCTGCCCTTATTCTAATAAAATCACACTTCTCTTTAATACAATAGTGTTTTTGAAATTTATGACACTTGCATCTGTTTAGTTGCTCATTCAATAGAAGGTCATATGTAAAGACTTGATTAAAGCACTAAACTAGATGATTTGGGAAGTAGAAATATTTACAAATCCAAAATTTATACAAAACTTTATATTCCTAATTGAAAGTAAAGCATTCACCATTAACCACATTAGTAAGGCAGACAAAAATTAAATGGGTTAACAAGATAAGTTCAAACCCTTTATTGATATTAATACAAGTGCAAAGCCTACATTCTTATCCTAGGAAATCCATGCGCCTTTTCAATTGAAATGTTTTCTTTTGAATCTATTTTAATATTATCATGTTTTCTATTACCAAAATTTTATCAAACTTTTGAAATGAATATTTTATGATAATAAAACCATATAGGGTGTAACTAGTGCCAATGAGTTTGATCGGAACTATTTTACACTAAATTTAAAATTTTCACTGGAATGCATGGGATAGTTTCTGAAGGGGATCATGAATCCTACCTTACTGGAAGTCCTCATCATCAATATTTACACCCATCTCTCTGAGATAGCTGAAAGCTAAATTATAGCTCAGAGATCATAAAGACCTTCAGTTTATCTAATATATGCCCATTTTTTGAGGTTAGAATATTATTAATAAATTTTGGTGGAAATAAAACCTTTACTACTTCATCTGAGCCACTTTCATTCTCTATAAGATACATGTGTCACAGAAAACCAGGAAAACATGAGTGATATGGAAAACACTAATATTATGTTAACAATATGAATTCTTAAGAGGAATTATAAATTTCACACAATTTCAAGCATAAATTCAAATTCAAATATAAATTACATTTCTGAATATACATAATAGGTTGCCTTTTCAAATTTACCAATATTAAAAGCAAAAACATTTCTTTATTGTTTGTTTTCCTCCAATTGATTTTCAAATGGACCATTTGCCATGTATTGAAGACTTAATTTTGATAACAACTTTGTTCTGATATAATTCACCTACCATAAAACTCACTATTTTAAATGTACAATTAAATACTTTTTAATATAGTCAATGTTGTGCAATCATAGCCACAAGCAATTTGAGAATATTTTTGTCATCTCAAAAAAAATTCTATATGATTTAGCTATCACCCTCAAATTCCCCCAAACTCTCAAGCCCCAAGGCACCATTAATTTATTTCTGTTTCTATAGATTTGCTTATTACAAATATTTCTTATAAATGGTATCACATAATATGTGGACTTCTGACACAGCTTTATTTCACTTGGCATAATGTTTGCAAGGTTCATCTATATTACAGCATGTTTCAGTACATAATTTCTCTGTATGGACAATTAATATTACATGGTATGGATAAATCACATTTTGTTTATCTATATATCAAGTGATGAACATTTGGGCTGTTTACACCTTTTAGTTATTATGAATAATGCCATTATGAACATTTGTATACAAAGTTTTGCATAGATGTGTTTTCATTTCTCTTGGATATATACCTAAGGCTAGAAATTCTGAATTAAAGGGTAACTGTTTGTTATCATTTTGATGAACTGCCAGACTGTTCTCCACAGTGACTGCATCACTTTACATTCCCACCAGCAGTGTTATGAGGATGCCAATTTCTCCACATCCATATCAACACTTGTTATTTATGACTTTTGGAGTATAGCCATGCTACTGGGTGTGAAGTGATACCTAATAGTGGTATTTTTTTTATGTTGGATTATAGTAATATATAAACTCAAAATTTCACATTTTAACCACTTTCAGTTATGCAATTCAGTGGTTTTAATCATGTTTACAATATTGTGCTACCATCACCACCATATGTTTATTGAAACTTTTTTGATGACCTCAACAGATATTTAGAATCATTAATCAATAACTCTCCATCTCTTCTCCCCAACGTATAATAAATCTATTTTCTAGCTCTATGAATTTGCATACTTCATATGAGGTGAAACATACAATATGTGTCATTTTGTATTTTGCTTATTTCACTCAACATGCCTTTAATGTTCATCCATGTTATAACATGTATCAGAATTTCATTCCTTTTTATGATGGAATAATATTCCATTAATGTATATACCACATTTTGATTATCATTCATCTGTTAATGGACATTTGTGTTATTTCCACCTTGTGGGTATTGTGAATAATGCTTTTATGAACCTTAGTGTATACATATCTGTTTGAGTCTTGTTTTCAATTCTTTACAGTATATACCAAGAAGTTGCATTGCTGGGTCATAGGTAATTATGTGTGCAATTTTTTAATAACCATTAAAATCTTTTTTACAACAGCTGTTTGATTTTACATTCCCACTAATGATGTACAAGGATTCCTATTTCTACACATCCTCAACATTTGTTATTTTCCATTTTTAAATAATAGCCATCTTAGTGTGTGAAATTGTATCTCATTAAGGTATCTGTTTCCATTTCCCTAATGACTAATGATGTTGGGCATTTTTTCATATATTATTGCCCTTTTTCATAACGTCTTTGGAAAAATGTCTTCAAATCTTCAGCCAATTTTTTAATTAGATTGTCTTGTTGATATTGAGTTGCAGTTCTTTATATAATATGGATATGAAGCCCTTATCAGATATATGACTTAAAATTATTTTCTCCCATTGTGTAGGTTTCTTCATTTTTTTAAAAATATTCTTTGATATACAGCTTTTTTCAATTTTGATGAGGCCCATTTTATCAATTTTTCTTTAGTTTTGCTCATAATTTTGATGTTATATCTAAGAAATCATTACCAAATCCAAGCTTATGAAGATTATTCTATGTACTTTATTCTAGAAGTGTACTGGTTTGAGATTTTTGTGGACACCAGAAAAAGCAAATCTGTTCCTGTGAGTGTAAAGCGATTGTATGGGGAATCTTTTGACTATTCAGTTAAGGGACCTTTTGATTATTCAGTTAAGGGATCTTTTGATTAAATCACTTCAGTTAAGGGCCTTTTCTTAGCTTACAGGGCCCTCAGTGGGTATTAATCCTTTACTGGAATCCTATATGAACAGAAGATAAGGAAGAGGAAAAGCTGCCATTTTACCCTGCTATATGAGAGGACTCCAGGATTACTTGCAGCTGCCGAAAAACAGAGAAACCCTGAGAGGCTGAGAGAGAGTCCAGAGGCTGAATTCAGCAACCTGAAGCTGAAACAATGAGTCCCAGAGAAGAGGGGAGAGAAGAGCCATGTGCCTGAATGCCCACAGTCGAGCTCAAGGAGAAAGTGAGCTTAGAGTGGAAGTAAAAGACCTCAGCTGAGACCTGCAGCCGAAGTGCCTTATCATGTGGTAGGAGTCAAGGATCCCCAGCAGGTGAACTTTGTGAAACATCATCTCTGATTATTTCTTGATTTGGACATTTTCACAAGCTCAGAACTGTAAGCTTTTAACATAATAAATTCCCATTATAAAAGCCAACCCATTTCTAATATTTTGCATTGGCAGATTTAGCAAACTAAAACAAAGAGTTTTATGGTTTTTGCTCTTATGTGTAGGTCCTTGATATATTGAGTTAATTTTGCATATGATTTTTCCTGTGCATATCCAGTTTTTCCAACATCATTTGTTGTAGAAACTATTTTTCCCACATTTAATGTGCTTGGCACCACCCTCATAAAAATCAGTTGGCAATAGATATATGGGTGCATTTCTAAACTCTTAATTCTATTCCATTGCTGCATAAGTTTATTCTTATGCCAACATCACATTCTTATGAAAATTGTGGCATTGTAGTATGTTTTGAAGATGGAAAGTGTGAGAACTAAAACTTTTTTCTTCTTTTTATGATTCATTTGATTATTTAGGGCTCCTTGTGATTCCTTATGAATTTAAATACTGGTTTTTCTATTTCTTCAAAGAAGCACTCTAGAATTTTTACTCAAATTTCTTTAAATCTGTAGATCAATTTGTGTAGTATTAACATCTTAACAATATTAAACCCTCCAATCCATAAACAATGGATGTCTTCCTATTTATTTAGGTCTTCTTAATTTCTTTCATCAGTGTTTTGTTGTTTCAGTATACAAGTATTTCATCTCCTTGGTTAAATTTTTCCTAGGTATTTCATTCTTTTAGATTATTGTGAATAAAATTGTTTTGTTAATTTCTATTTCAGATTGCCCATTGCTAGAGGAATAGAGATACAACTGATTTTTCCAATTAACCTTGTACTCATACAATTTCCCTGAGGATTTTTTTCCCTGATAATGTATTATTTCATTTGAAAATAGGTATATTTTTACTTCTTCCTTTCCATCTGAATGCATTTTATTTTAATTTCCAGTCTAATATGCTGGCTAGAATATCAAATACAATATTCAATGGAAATGGTGAAAGTAGAAATCCTTTTCTTATTCCTGATCTTAGGAGGAAAGCATCTAGTTTTTCACAATGAAGTATGATATTAGCTGTGGGTTTTTGAGTTTCCTTATATGAGATTAAATACGTGCCTTTCTATTCCTAGTTTGTTGAGTATTTTTAAAATGAAAGGGTATTAATTTTTTTTCCAAATGTTTTTTTCTGCATCTATTGAGACAATCATGTGTTTTTAAATTGTTTTTTATATTTCATTCCATTGAAATGGTTTATTACCTTAATTTATTTTCACTTGTTAAAATAATCCTTGCATTCCTCATATAAATCCCACTTGGTCATGGTGTAAAATTATTTTTTATATTTTGCTAGATTTGATTTATGAGAACTTGTTCAGTATATTTGTGTCTGTATTCCTAAGATATAGTAGTTTTCTGAGAGTGTTTATATCTGCCTTGATTACCAGAGTAATACTGACCACAGAGTTGGTAAGTGTTCTATATTCTATTCATGATTTTGTAAAAAATTTGAATGAATTCTTCTTACAATATTTAGTAGAATTCACTTGTAAAGCTGTCTCTGACAAGCTTTTTTTTTTTTATGTGATTAGTTTTTTAAATTAGTAATTCTGTTTCTTCATAGAGACAGAACTGATTCCGTATACATAAATACAGCAACACATATATAAATGTATGTATTAAGAGAATTATTTTTGCAATTGGCTCATATGACTGATCACAGGTATTGACAAGTCTGAATTTCATAGGGCAGGCTATATGTTGGAAACTCAATGAAGTTTCTGTTGAATTCCCTAGGAATTCAGCTCCTTAAATCATACTTCATCTCTATATGAAAACAAAAATATAATCATATTTCACCCAATATAATTTAACTGTGTGTGTACAACCAGAAGTGCATTGCCCATTCCCCGAAAGAGGGTACAAGTCCTTGGATGATATTCACTTTTATCCCTGATATCCTCTAACTTAAATACTATGACATGACGTTAATATAACTTAGGTTATATGATAAGGGATAAGAGAGGGGGAAAAAGAAAGATATTTACTTAATTAAATATACAATGTGTTCCTAACAAAATACTCATAACCATTACAGTACTTGTTTCTGTAGCTGATCATGTAGCCATAGCTCATATATATAACTTTCTTCCATGACACCTTCCATATTCCCTTTAATGTTAGCAAACAAACACTTCATCTAGTTTTGTTTTTTGCCTGGTAGGGTGACCCAAGCCTTCATTCCCAAAGGGTCTGAGCTATTAGTACTCCTTCCTGAATTGGGTTGTTGTAATTTTCCATTGACTTTAATCACAAGGCATGGTATAATAAGAGATACCTAATCGATACCTTGTATTCCCAGGATACTCTTCTTTACCTCCATTGTGTAGTAGCAGGTTTATTTCCCCTTGATAATCAAGATCAATCACCCAGTCTGTACAGTAATGCTCTTAATTGACTATTCAGAGACAGATTCCCTACCAAGGAATCAAAGTGGAGATTCTTTCAGATTCTGAGTATGTCTATTCCAATTATTCATTACAGAACTGGAGAAATAACCAAAGAATGGGTTCAGAAACACATTGGAAATTGAGCTACCAGTTCATTATCATCTAACTTCCATAAGCTACTACTCTGACTGCTGGGCCAGAGTCATGTTTTGGGTCTCCTGGAAATAATATCAGGATCCATTTATCCATTTTTCTTCATATATTTTGGGGCTCTTTTGCTAGGGGCATATATATTTACAATTGGTATAACTTCTTGGTAAGAGACCATTTTATCAGTATAAAATGCCCTTCTTTATATCTAGATACTTTTTTGTTTTAAAATCTATTTTGTCTGATATTCATATAGCTACTTGATCTTTCTTTCTTATGGTTGCTGTTTCTGTGATATATCTTTTTTAAACCTTTTACTTTGAAACTATTTGTATTTTTGAATCTAAAATGCATCCTGCAGACAGGAAATGAGTAAATCTTGTTTATCTAGTCTGATAATCTTTGACATTTGATTGAATTGTTTTATCAATTCACATTTAGTGCCTTTATTTATATAGTTGTCATTTTTTTTCTGTGTCATATGTTTTTGTCTCTCAATCTCTCCTTTACTGCTTTATTTTGCATTAAGTGAATATTTTCGAATGCAACATTTTAATTTGCATTATAGTTTTCATTATAGTTTTTTTTTTTCAGTTATTTCCTTAGTGACTGTTTTAGCATTTACCATATACATCTTATCTACTCAAAATCTACTTCAAATTTATACAAATTAATCAAAGTGTCATATAGGAATGTTACTCCTATATAGCTCTATTCCTTTTTTACATTTTTGATGGTATTATTGCTATACATACTAGCTCTATAAATTTTACAAACTCAACAATATTTTATAATTATTATTTATATATTTTTTTTGTTTTATGCCTTAGATAAGCTTTAAGATTAAATAAGATCAAAAATATAATCATACTTTTCACCTAATGTAATTCAACTGTGTGTGTACAACCAGAAGTGCATTGCCCATTCCCCAAAAGAGGATGCAAGTCCTTGGATGATATTCACTTTTATCCTTGATATCCTCTAACTTAAATGCTATTTTATTTCTTTATGTTATAGACCTAACAATATATATGGAGAGAGAAAGAGAGTGAGAGAGAGAGAGAAAGAGAGAGAGAGAGAGAAAGAGAGAGAGAGAGAGAATTGCTTTTAAAATAAATTAAGAGAAGAAAAGAGAAGAAATATGAATTTATATAGTCTTTCATAATTACATAGTAGCCCTTACCAGTGCTTTTTTAAATTTTTTTTATTGTGGGTAAAAATCAAATTTTTCACAATACAAACCAATATTTGTAAAATAATATATAAATATATATGCATATATGTGCATTTGCTTACATAATTTTTTTTTCATATATATTTTAAAAGATGCTTAGATTACATAAATGTTACACAAAAATGACAGGGATTCCCATAATCTCCACCTCCTATACCTCCCATAACATCTCACATAAACATCTTTCATTAGTGTGGCAAATCACCTGCAATGGATATACACATCCTGGGGCTTTGCCACTAAGCATAGATCACAGTTCACATCATAGACCACACTCTCTCCCACACAGTTCTGCATGGTATACGCTGATGTAAAATGACCTATATCTGTCGCCACAACGTCACTCAGGACAATCCCCAAATCCTGAAAAAACCCCTGTATTACAACTGCCCTTCCCTTCCCCACCCCGAAAGCGTCTAGTGGCCACTGGCTTCACCTCATTGTTATAATTTCTTCCATTGCTTGAATCCCAATATGTCTACAACAGAATACCATTAAGTCCACTCTAGTTGATAGCTCTTCCCCCAAACCTGAGGGGACTGAAATGTTTACCAGTGCTTTTTTTGAGGGCAGGGATGGACGCAAATTACTCTCTTGGATCACTTGTTGTCAGACTGAAGAAGTTGTTTGTTATTTCTTGTAAGATGGATCTACTATGTATGAATTCTCTAATTTATTGTTTCTCTGGCAAGGTCTTTATTTTACCTTCATTTTTAAATTGTAGCTTTGTGGGTATAGTATTCTTAGTTGAAAGTTTTTCTTCAAGGGCTTTGAATATGCTATTTCACTCCCTTCTGTCCACCATTGTTCTATTGTTTCTGGTGTGAAGTCAACTGTTAATCTTATCAGAGTCCATTTATAGGAAAGTAGTTGTTTTCCTCTTGCTACTTTCAGATTTTTTCCTAATCTTTGTTATTCAGCTTTTTTTTTTTACTTTGATGTGTCTCTGAATCACTTTGTGTTTATTCTGCTTGGAGTTCCATGAGCTTTTTTGATGTGTAAATTAATATTTTCATCAACTTTAGGAAGTTTTCAGTTATTATTTCTTTGAATATTTTTCTTTCCTCTACTTGTACTTCCATTATGCATATATTTGTTCACTTAATGTTGTCACACATTTCTCTGAAGATCTATGAGTGTTTCTTCATTCTTTCTTTCAGTTATATCAATTACATAATTTTTATTGGTCTATTTATAAGTTTGCTAATTCTTTCTTTGTCAATTCAAATGTACTGTTGAACCCCTCTAGTGAATTTTTCTTTAAAGTTATTGTGCTTTCTATTCCAGATTCCACTTAGTTCTATTATATAAATTATCTTTATTGATAATCTCTATTTGATGAGAGATTGTCACAATACTTTCTTTTATTTCTGGAGCATACTTTCCTTTAGTTTTTAAACTTATGTATAATGACAACCTTGAAAAATTTGTTTGTTGAATCTTATATCTGGTTGCTCACACTGACAGTTCCTGTTGTCAACTATTCTTCTGTGTAGCTTAGATTTTCCCGTGTGTTTGCATGCCCCATAGCCTTTTGTTTGAAACTGGAACTTTTAGGTAATATAGTGTAGTAACTACCAATACTGATGCCTTCTCCCAAATCATCAGCAAGTTGCTTGTTTAAATGTTTGGTGACTGACTATATTATTTCAGTGTAGTCTATTACTTTACACTGTCCCCATGTGAAACCTTTGATTTTTGCTCCCTCTAAATTATTGCTGCACTAATTTATGGCTGATTGCTTCATTGTTTTAAACAATGACCCATGACATAAACTGCTCCCCTGCCTATCCAATTAAATTTAGGCTCCTCAACAGGAATAGTTTTTGAATTCAGTGCCTGAGATTTGTTTTGACCCCAGGCGGGTTCTTATCTTCTCATCTTTACTTGGATCTCTTCAGTAAACTTGAAAATCTATGGATTGCTTATATATTTATTGAATCTTTCAGTATTTACTTAACTTTTTCTATATAACCTTTATTTTTTAGAGGGCAAACTTAGGCTTGAACTTTCCCAAACTCTTTTGCAAATGTAGCCAGTCATTGGAAAGAGCTTTGACATTTTTTTTGGCTTGCCTCTTCCCCTGTGCAAAATATTTGAGCCATGTCTCTGGAGTTGAAAATGAGAACATTGTTGAGCTTCTCTTGGAGTGATTCATTATAGGGGATAGGGGACAGTGGTCCCAGATCCTCTCAGGTTGACTCTCCTGGTGTGAAACTTCCATCTTAGATGTCATGGCAGGGAGTATTGGGCCCTGGTATTCTTAGTTCATAGGCCCAAAGTAGACTCTCTTCCATAAATTTGGGCTAGGAGAAAGAAATGGCCACACTTACCTGGAACTTAAGCACTGCAATATCTAAAAGCAGGATGAGAAATGTTCTTGTGCTGCTTCTTCCAGGAAGATACCCTTATCCCTTGGACTGGAACTGGAAAGAGAAAGGAAACTATGTTCTTGGCTGTATCCATCTAGTATGTAGTGTATTCATTACATTGATATGGGATTAGAGATTGAGAGTGAGTACTATTTCAAATGCCAAACTCTTACTGTTCTCACAAAGTTTTAGTAGATTTTGCTGAATAAATATTTCTTCATGTGCTATATGCCCTTTTAACTATTTCCAGTTTCTTTTTAAACAATTCTTATTAATTTTAATGGAAACTTGCCCATGGAGCTCCTTACTTTACTGTACACAAAGTGAAATCCGTGGGACTTTTTAAAATGGTAGAATGTGGAAAAATTAGAAACTTGGCTTTAAGTGTAATTGAAAGAATCAAAAGGGACAAACAGGCATTTTCACTATGTGAACATAACAATAATGTTACATTGATTAATGTAGCATAATACTGCTCTGCATTTTAGTCTCTGGTGTTCTCTTATGACCATTCTCTGCATCATATTTTTTATCATTCAACTATTAGTTGTAGCTTTTCATTTATTTTTTCAATAATTGCCTAAGCTTAAATGTTCCATTGGATTTCCATGTTGTTAACCAAACATAAATATGCAAATTCCATATTCAGACAGTCAATTGAGCCAACTCAATATGCTTAATTACACACTGATGAAAGACTTAGGGTTGAAAAGGCATTTTGATTTGTCAGAAATGAAAGAGTGGTTAGATAAATGTCATGTGGCCCAATAAGACTGCACAGAAATCAAATACAAAAACAAAACAACATCATCAATATGGATGGCAAGAAAACTAGAGTCTAGTTCCAAGTTTGTAATTAAGTCTCTGAGAAAGTCTGCTTAATTGTTTAACAGCTTGTAATGGTTAGGCTTATGTGTCAATTGGCCAGATAATGATGCCCAGTTGTTTGTTAAAGCATACACTGGCCTAATTGTACTGTGAGGACATTTCATGGACTTAAATCATCAGCAAGTTGATTGCATCTATGGCTGACTGTATCTATAATTAACTGAGGAGATTGCCTTCAGCTACGAGGGATGTCTCATCCAGTCAGTTGAAGGCCTTAAAAGAAGTGATTTCAGCAGTCATAAAAGAGAATTCCCAACTCTACTTCAGACAGCCAGTTTCTCCTGGGGAACTCATTGAGAACCTTCATTGGAGTTCCTGTTTTACAGCCCAAACTATTAATTTGGACTCATGCATCCCCATGGTCATGTGAGACAATTTTATAAAATCTCATACTATTTACAGATAGCTCCTGTTGGTTCTGTTTCCCTAGAGAAACCTGACAACACAGCTAGGTACCAGTAGTGGTTCTTGAGAAACAGAATCTTAAAAATGAGATTTCTGAATTGGCTGTGGGTGTTTTTGCAATTGGCTCTCTACTCTGATTAGATTCAAAGGCACTAAAGACTCTGTTTCCAACAATCAGGAGGCCACTGATGCTCTATGGTTAGAGTTGGCAATAGAGATATACAAAATATCATCACACGATATGGTTACTTCCATGCTTATATGACGCAATTCTCTGTGTGAGAGTGATTTTTAACACCTTAACAGAAATTTGCAGAGGGAAAGATATAATTATGTTGGCTGGCTGTTCATAAATATACTGGATACAGTTATAAAAGAATGAACTTAAGGCTTTAAGTTTGCAACTTAAGCACTTCATGAAGGATGTGAAAATTTCTATGAGTGACCTTAAAGAAAATCTTGTTTTGTGCAGCCACAGACTTGAGATCTCTGAAAACCAGACCCAGAGTCTCATTGTGTGAATAGCAGAGTTACAATGGAGACTAAAAATCAATTTTTCAGGTGTCTGCTATTAAAGTGAGGACATTGATTGGAACAGAATGGAATCCTGAAAATTGGGATGGAGATATAGAGGTTGATAATAATGGCAGTGGGGACATTAAATCCCCAAATTCTGCTATTTTCCAGATAAAGATGTAACGGTCTGTCCTGAAGAAACATCTTCCCCATTTCCAGTCTACCCTGAGGAAACAGCCAGGCAATCAGTAGTATGCCCCAAGGAGTCTACCATTCAACGTCCACCTGAATTGATTAATCCTGTCTCACCAGATGAAACTGCAATGGAATGCCTGAGGTAATTGGCTTGCAAGGTGCTTCTAATGCTTTTTGTTACCCACTCTTTTCTTCCAGGCAAATAACTAGACTGAAGTTGCAGCCAACTGCCAAATATGAAGTACAAAGTGTCACTATACTCCAAGAGAACTGCTTGAGTTTTCCAATTTATATAGCAAGAAATCAGGGGAATATGTATAGAAATGGATATTAAAGGTGTAGGATAATAATGGAGGGAATATAAAGTTGGATTAAGCTGAATATATTGATATGAGCCCACTAAGCAGAGTTTCTGGATTCAACATTGTAGCTTGAGGGGTTAGAATAGGTTCTAACAGTTTGTTCACATGGCTGGCTGAAACATGGATCAATAGATGGCCAGCATTACCTAAAGTTAAAGTGCTAGAACTTCCCTGATATACTGTAGAGGAGGGAATCAAACTTAGAGATATTGGAATGTTAGAAGAGATTTATCATATAAGACCTGCTCACCCATTCCAGGAATGTCCAGAGAACACACCTTTCACCAGGACAGGCATTGTGGGCATGTTTACAAAAATGAGCAGTAGATTCAAAGCAGCAACCACAATAATGTGAGTTTCAGAGACCTATGAGGTTGGCTAAAAGATCATGGAGTACCTAGAAGTAAAATAGATTGGCATTCTACTAAATTCCTACTAGATCTCTATAAGCAGAAGAGTTCTAGGTGAGAACAAATATCTAACTTGAATAATAGAAACAGTCATGGCCCTTTAAACAATTTCCAGACTTGAGACAGTTTACAGACCCAGAGCCTCTTTAATGAAGGGAAAGCTGGGGATCCTTGGGGAAAGACTGTTATACTCTCAAAAGTTTATACTGTTAATCTTCTTTCCAGCCTTTCTCAAAGGTACCAATTGACTTTTCCCAGGGTTACTGTGCATTGGGGAAAAGGAAATGATCAATAATTTTGGAGATTATTAGGCACTGGCTCAAAGTGACAATACTTCCAGAAGACCCAAAACATCACTGTGGTACACCACTCACATTAAGTGTTTATGAGGGTCAAGTGATCAATGAAGTTTTATCTAAGGTCCAATTCACAATTTGACCAGTGGATCCCCAGACTCATTCTGAGGCTATTTCCCCATTTCCAGAATGCATAACTGGAATAGACATATTCAGCAACAGTAGAATCCCCACATTGGTTCTTTGACTTATGGAGTGAAACCTGTTATGGTAGGAAATTCTAAGTGGAAGCCACTAGAACTACCACTACCTAGCAAAAGTATTAAATCAAAAGCAATATTTGATTCCTGGAGGGGTTACAGAGATTAGTGCCACCATCAAGGACTTGAAGGATGCAAGGGTAGTGAATCCCACCACATCCCCATTAAGCTTTCCTATTTGTCCTGTGCAGAAAACAGATCAATCTAGGAGGATGACAGTGGATTATCATATACCTAACCAGGTGATGACTCCAATTGCAGCTGCTGTTCCAGATTATCATTGCTTGAACAAATCAACATATCTCCTGCTACCTGGTATGCACCTGTTGCTCTGCAAATGCTTTTTTCTAAATATCTGTTAGTAAGGACTACCAGAAATCGTTTGATTACAGATGCAAGTTTATATACCTTCACTGTCCTATCTCTGGGATATACCAAATCTCCAGCTCTATGTTATAACATTGTCCACAGGGACTTTGATCATATCTCCCTCCCACAAGACAGTACACTGCTTCGTTTTATTAATGAATCCATGTTGATTGGACTTGTGGTCAAGAACTAGCAATTGCTCTAGACTTAGTGGTAAGGCATATGTTTGCCAGAGGATGAGAGATAAATCCAACAAAAATACAGAGGCCTTCCACTTTGGTGAAATTTCAAGGTGTCCAGTATTATGGGGCTTTTTGAAATATCCCTTCTAAAGTGATGGGTATATTGTTCCATCTGGCCCTTTCTCTATAACCAAAAAAAAAGGACACAAAGCTTAGTTGGTTTCTTGGACTCTTTGATTTTTGGAGATAACATATTGCTCATTTAGGCATGCTACTCTGACCCATTTGTCAAGTGACCAGAAAAGCTGCTAGTTTTCATGGGACTGGAACAAGAAGAGGCTCTATGAAAGGCCCAGGCTGCTTTGAAAGCTGCTTTGCCACTTGAGCCATATGTTTCAGCAGATCTGATGGTACTAGGAATATCAGTGGCAAATGGAGATGTCCTCTGGAGACTTTGGAAGGCCCATACAGGAAAAAAAAAATACCAATGTAAACCCTTAGGATTTTGGAGCAAAGCCCTCCCACCTTCTGCAGATAACTACTCTCCTTTTGAGAAACAGTTTTTGGCCTTCTACTGTGCCTTAGTAGAGACCAAATGCTTAACCATGGACCATGAAGTTACCATGAAACCTGATCTGCCTATCATGAGATGAGTATTGTTTGACCCACCAAACCTTAAAGTTGGGCATTCATTGCAACTCTCCATCATAATATGGAAATGGTATATATGAGACAGGGGTCAAGTGAGTCCTGAAGACACAAGTAAGTTACATGAGGAAGTTGCCCAAATAACCATGTTCACCACTTCTGCCACATTACCTTATCTTTCTCAGCCCACAGCTGTGGCCTTGTAGTGGAGTTCCTTACAATCATTGACTGAGGAAGAGAAAAATCAGGTGTGAAGTACAGATGGTTCTGCACAATATACAAGTACCACCCAAAAGTGGGCAGCTGCAGCAATGCTGACCCTTTCTGGGATGCCCCTTGTAGGATAATGGTGAGTAGGAAGTACCACTAATAAGCAGAACTTAAAACAGTACACCTGGTTGCTCATTTTTCTTGGAAAGAGAAATGACAGGAGGTAAATTTGTACACTGATTTATGGGATGTTGCCAATGGTTTAACTTGATGATCAAGGATTTGAAAGGAACATGATTGGAAACTTGGTGACAGAAAGTTCTGGGGAAAAGGTATGTGGATAGACTTTTCTGAGTCAGAAAAAAACAAGAAGATATTTGTGTCCCTCATGAGTGCTCCACAGTAGGTGACATGAGCAGAGGAAAATTTTAATAATCAAGTGGATAAGATGACCCTTTCTGTCAATATTAATCAACTTCTTGCCCCCGCTACTCCTGTCATTGTTCAGTGGGCTCATGAACAAAATGATGAGGGTATTAGAGGTGGAGGAAATGCATGGGCTCAGCAACATAGAGTACCCCTCACTAAGGCCAACCTGGCTACAGCCACTGCTGAGTGCCCAATCTGCCATCAGCAGACTCACACCCAGCCCCTGATATGGCACCATTCCCTGAGGTGATCAGCCTGCTACTTAGTGGCAGGTTGATTACATTGGACTACTTCCATCATGGAATTGGCAGCGATTTGTTTTTACTGGAATAAACACATACTCCGGATATAGGTTTGCATTTCCCTGAACCCAATGCTTCTGCAGAAACTACCATCTATGGACTTATGGAATGCCTTATCCACCATCATGATATTCCACACAGCATTTCTTCTGATCAAGGAACTCACTGCATAGCAAATGATGTGTGGGAATGGGCACATGCTCATGGAATTCACTGGTCTTATTAAGTTCTTTTTTTTTTTTTTTTTTAGAATTGAAACATTTTGTTTCTGCCATAAGAAGCACTAAAAACTATTATCAGGTAACAATGAATAGTAGAATTAAAGTCATGATAGGGAAAGATGTACAAGTATGAACATTAGAGTATTGAGGGAAATGAACAAAGTTTCACATGACTGAGCATGTGTTCTCAAACTAGCATTTGAATATACATGCCTTGAAAACAAAAAATAACTTGATCAATTTTTGCTATTTATCCTTTTGGTTCAATGGAAAAAATGAGGCATCAGTTACTCAGTATTGCCTGTTTGTAGGGGATCTTTACCAGCAAAATCATAATAATTACTTTTTTAAAATCCTGAAGCAGCTGGATTGATAGAAACATGCAATGGCTTTTTGAAGACTCAATTACAGTTCCAACCAGGTGGCAATACCTTGCAGGGCTAGGGCAATGTTCTCCAGGAGGCTGTGTATGCTTTAAATCAGCTTCCATTTTATGCTGCTATTTCTCCCATAGACAGGAATCACAGTCCAGGAATAAAGGGGTAGAAATTGGAGTGGCATCACTCACTATTACCCCTACTGATGTACTAGGAAATTTTTTGCTTCCTGTCCCTGCAACTTTAAGCTTTGTTGGTCAAAAAATCTTAGTTCAAAAGGAGGAGATCTACCAGGAGAAACAGCAATGCTTCCATTGAATTGGAATTTAAGACTACCACTTGTCCACATTGGGCTCCTCATGCCTCTGAATCAACAGGCAAAGAAAAGAGTTACTGTACTGGCTGGGGTGATTGATCCTGACTATGAAGGGGAAATAGGATTGCGCCTACACAATGGAGGTAAAGAAGAGTTTGCCTGAGCCACTGGAGATGCCTTAGGCATCTCTTATTATTACCATGCCCTGTGATTAAAGTCAATGGAATACTGCAATAATCTAATCCAGGCAGGACTAACAATGGCCCACAAACTTCAGGAATGAAGTTTTGGGTTAACCCACCAGGCAAAGAACCACAGCCAACTGAGGTGCTTGCTAAGTGTAAGGGGAATATGGAATGGGTAGTGGAAGAAGGTAGTGATAAATAGGAACTTCGGCCATGTGAGTAGTTACAGAAACAAGGACTGTAACGGTCATGAGTATTTCTTCCCTGTTTTGTTTTGAGTATGTTTGCAAATGTACATAAAACAAATATCTTTGTTTCCTTCCCTGTCTTATACTCTGATCATGTGACATAAGTTGTATTAGTTTCATGATGTAGTATTTAAAATATAGGATGCCAAGTTTAA
This sequence comes from Tolypeutes matacus, assembly GCA_026826555.1. NCBI lineage: Eukaryota > Metazoa > Chordata > Mammalia > Cingulata > Chlamyphoridae > Tolypeutes > Tolypeutes matacus. The sequence goes on from JAKSZT010053767.1 coordinate 12,680,752, forward strand.
GAGTGGACATTACCCAAGGACTTGTACGATATTCTGGAGTAATTAAGTGTGTTTCTGGTTGTATGCAGGACAGTTGAGCATTGTTAGGTGAAAAAAAATGTCTAGTACTGTTTCTATTTAGAAATAAGTATGATTTAAGATTGTGTATGGTTACCCAGTTGACAAGTGGTGGAATGTGATGGTTAGTTTCACATGTCTATTTGTCCAGGTAATGGTGTCAATTGTTTAGTCAAGCATGCACTGGCCCAATTGTACTGTGAGGACATTTCCTAGACTTAAATCATCAGTGAGTTGATTACATTTATGACTGATTACATCTACAGTCAACTGAGGATATTGCCTTCAGCAATGAGAGATGTCTCATCCAATCAGTGGAAGAATTGAAAATCTTAAAAGGAAAAGTAATTTCAGTAGTCAGAAGAGAGAATTCCCTTCTCTACTTCAGACAGGCAGCTTCTCATGGGGAACTAATCAAGGAACTTCATTGGACTTCCTGGCTTGTAGCCTGCCCTATGGAATTTGGTCTTGTGCATCCCCAGGGTAAGGAGAGAACTATTTATAAAATTTCATAATATTAACAAGTATTTCCTTTTGATACTGTTTCCCTAGAAAACCCTGACTAATACACAGCCCTAGTTTAAGTTCTAGTATTTAAATTATATGGTTGAGTTAGATAGGTCCTAACATTACTTTCCTCTCAGAAAAACATGTTCAAATCTTAACCCATTCCTTGGGTATGACCCTATTGCACACAGGTCTTTTTGAGGGTGATATTTTTCATTAAAGTGTGGCCAACTGAATTAGTATGGGCCTTAACCTTATTACTAGAGAAATTATAGAAAAAGCCATGGGAAAAGCAGGAAGCTAGAAGTTAGCAGGAACCTGGAAGAGAAAGGAGAGGACATTGGACATCATCATGTACTTGCCATGTGATTAAGAAAGCCAAGAAAACCAAGGATTATCAGCCAGCCTGAATGCTGCTAAACCTGGGAGGAAGCAAGCTCTGAAATCAGAAGCCAATGAATCCCTGTTATTAAGCCAAACTGTTTTACAGCATTTGTTTTAGAAGCTGAGAAATGGAGACACCTCTCCTTACATTTCATCATTTGCTTGTTTTATTTTATCTCTTCATTGACCACCTTCCTCTCAAGAGAAAACAATGATTCCAACTGCTAATTCTCACAGAAAGTAGGCTAGATAATTTAGCCAATTTTAAATAGTCTTAAATTTGATTTTCTAAATTATGTCATTCTTGGAATGGCTGGAGATAAAGGAGAAACTAAGAAGAAATGATATTATTATATGAGTAATATTCACAATAGACCAAAACCAAACTCAACTCTAATTGTTAATCCACGTACAAGTTAGAAGAACTGCTTACCTCTTTTTTAAAAATATATATTTTATTTTTTTTAAAAGATACTTAGATTACATAAAATGTTACATTAAAAAATATAAGGGATTCCCATATGCCCCACTCCCCTTTTCTTCCATATATATGTGTATATATTCCCATAAGATAGGGACAGGATCATTTTTAACCTATACACCTAGAATACAGACTGTTCAGCCATATGAGAAAAGATGTATCAAATACTGCCCCCAATTAGCTTAAAGCAACACAAAATCTAAATAAATATGATATACAAGTATTTGATAATCCTAAAGAATATTTATTTAGTGTACCAATACACTTCTTTGAACAATTTTAAGTAATTGTATTGTAAGACAGTTGTTCAAAAATTCATTCTAAATGATATTTTGATTGTTATAAAAATATTTATTCTATAATTTATCTATACCTACAGATAGTTAAATATAGAAAGATGTATCATATATGCATATATTTAATCATATGTATTAAATGTTCTAGTATAAATTAATGACACATAATATTAAATATATAATTCATCAATCTATCAAATTTTTCACACTTTAATTTTATTTTTTTTATGTTCAACAAACTCTAATTCCTTTGAAACTGGTAGTGCAATATTTATATTTGTGCATAGCTTGGTATTTTTCATATTTCAGATTGCATTGGACTCCCTTGGGTATATGAGAACGTATGACAAAATACACCACAGAAATGTTGGTTAGTGGGTCTTCAGTGAGGAGAAGGATTCTGTATTTTTTAACAGGTAACTTTTGACAAACACTAACTTAATTTTTCAGGTTTCTTCAGTTGCAAATGATCTTGGATGAAAGGAAACAATAGAAACTCATCAACCCAATTTAAACTGAAGAAATACATAAAATCTATTAGATTTTTGGAGAAAAATAGATCAAGTAATGAATTAATCCTTTCTTAATTCTATATTTAAGGTAAATATATTAGTCAGCTAAAGCAGTGCTGATGCAAAGTACCAGAAATCTGTTGGTTTTTAAAAGGGTATTTATTTGGGGGTAAAAGTTTATAGTTACAAGGCCCTAAGGGGTCCAACTCAAGGTAGATTTCTCACCAACATTAGTTGCCACATCTCTGCTTGGTCTCTCCTTCTTTCTTCCTCTTAAGGCTCCTTGGGCCCAGCTCTTCTGATCTCAGCTGTAGGCTGACATAGGGCTCGTCTCTCAGGGCTTCTCAGCAGCTCTGTTCTCTTCACCAGGTCAGCTATAAACTATCAGGCAAATTGCTCATCTCTTCCTGGGGCTCCAGGATCAAAACTGACAAATTTCTCTCTTCTTCTTCTGTATCTTCTTCTGTGTCCCTTCTTGAGTGAGTGCCCATTTACATAGCCCACCAAGGGGGCTGGGACTTAACTGAGTTACACCCTAGTGATGTGGTTGAATCAAAGCCCTAATGTTAACATAATTTAATCAAAGCTGTCTCAGGTGTATCTAATACAATCAAAAGGGATCACATCCAGATAAACAGACCAGTTTACAAACATAATCCTTCTTTTTGAAATTCATAAATAATCTCAAACTGCCACAGTAAAATACCATTATTAGTATTTTTACTGTAAGTTCCTTGGGGGAGACAGTATATCTATTTTTAAAATTAGTTACAGCTGCTTTCTTAAGTGCAGTGGAATATAATTTCTGATTATGGGAATACAGATGAAAAGTTTGTTTGTTTAATTGCACATTCAGGATTAAATTTTGCATATTTTACTTTCTACCATTTGTCTCCTGTGCTGGTCAAATTTTTCAAAGGGTATTCTTGCCCTTGTTTCTTTGGGAAAGTTTACTGGTAAGGCTAAAAAAAAAAAGACTTTGGCAATTTCTTTTAATGTTTAGCATTTTATTAATTCCATTCTGTTTCTACTAGTTCTCTCTTCTTATACCATATTAAATGCCTCTAATGTTTATACATGTCAAATATGGATGTCTTACTCTAAATTGAAAATAGGTGCCATGGCTGAAGTGAACACAGAAGAGTGGTATACCAATTCAGTAACTAAAGCCTTTAGCATGTAAGAGAATTTACAAACCTCACAGTAAATATTAAGAGTCAGACAAGAACATTAGAAAGCCTTTGCTTGACCTTTATTTCATAGGTGATCATGTTTCAAAACTAGCACTTTACTGCAATAGTGCCGTAGAGTACTTAGCAAATAATGTTTACTTATCTCCCATGCTATCACAAAGAATACAATCATAGTTATTTGCATTAATTCTTATTTACTAAAATCCTCTAACAACATATTGTATTATGAAAAACAAACATTTTCACCACTTTCTACATAATTCTTACCTTTCTAATTTAGGAATTTATAGATAGGCAAATGCAACTGGAATAATTGCCCATACCCATTTTATTTCTACAAACATTTCAAAAGTGTAAATTTAACCTGATATATGTATACATATGTTTTAATTTTATATCATTTGTATTTGTTCACAATGCAAAACATTATGTAATCTTATATACATTTAATTATTTTCTCATTCAAATAATGATGAAATGAAGATTACATGATGAACACACTAGGTTAAAATCAAACATTTTTTCCAGTATTATGCATGATGATTCAAGTAATTAGGTAAAAATATTTGGGCCCTTAACCACAGATTCAAAACTCAATTCCGTCTCATTCTCAGATTCTGATAACCCTTTTAGGAAAACCCCTAAAATTCAGTTTCCTATTAATAAAATCAGAGAATGTGTGTGATTTTAGCAGAAATGGAAGATTGCCTTTTCAGTGTCCATGCTTTCTTTCTCCCTTAGTAACAGAATTCCAATTATATCCAGTCAGGCAATATCAAGAACAGTACGTTTTCTAATCCTTCTTTGCAATTAAGTTTAGCCAAGGAGATGTTAATTGTAATAGATTGGTAAGATTATAGAGAGGGTCATTAAGAGGGGGAAGGATTTTAAGAATGAAACCTTCAGAACATTTGCTTTTTTTCCACTTCCTTTATGACTGGTGTTTAATTAATCACCCACCCCTGCCGTTCCATTGCTGTTTTGGTAAAGTTTCTACCCCTATGGTCCTTTCTTCCAGTTCTCCCTGATCATTTTTATATGTCTTTGTGATTACACAGTTAGACAGTAGGCATTTCATTCTCTCTCACATCGACAGATCTTTTTTTCTTATTTCTGGGACTATTCTGTAGTCTTCTACCAATTAATCTTCTTTCATCATTACTTACTCTGTTCACAATATTTTATTAGCTCTGTGTTGTCATACATAAGCATTCAAGATCCTTCTAAATTTGGCTGACTAGATTATTTTCATAGGTATTCTAGCATTCGAGATCCTTCTCAATTTGACCGACTAGATTATTTTCATAGCTTTTCTAGCTGGACATAGAAAGGAATAGTCCCCATTTATTTCTTGGTCAAAATTTAAGGGTATATCCCCAAAGAATGTAGTTGCTAGGCTTCCCCCTTCCCATGAAAAGTAGGAGAAAAAGAAAAGTAGAACAAATAGCTCAATTCTTTGTTCTAGAACTTGATTTATGTAGAACTCTCTTGATTTCTGAAAGTTTTATATAAATTCTGTGAGTTAATCTAGCACATTAATAATAAATTCCTTTTTATACTAAGAACTGAATTTCTGTCATACTCAACTTAGAGGATTCCAATAAATTTCACATCAATGTCATTTGAGTGTTATGAGGCTTCAATGTCACACTGTACGTGAAACACTTACTCATCATACCCTTCCCGGTATGGACCAAGAGTGGACAGAGGGATTGATTGGCCTGTCCATGTTGCAGTAAAGAAGGTGATACATGGCCTGTAGAGCATTTATAAACAATATTAAAATCAACTCAACATCGGTCTGCTTTAAAAATCATTTTGTGCTGGAAATTTTAATAATACTAGTGATAAAATACACTTCCCTTTAAAAAAAGTCTTTTTTATCGTCCATGTTCTAGACAATTGCTGAAGTTATTGCAGCTTTACTTATACTTTATATTTTAATAAAAGTCATTTTCAGGTGGTGTTAATTTGGAGAAGTCCTAATAATATAGCAAGCCCCCAACCCACTAAGACTTGGCCCCATGAGTCCCTTTGAAGTATTTGTTCCTGATGCTCAGAATGATTTCAGCTTGCTAGGGTTACATTTCTATCGCAAACCCCTGTGGTACTACATATTCTTTCTTTTAAACAGTAGACTAGATGCAAACAACAATAGCACAATAATTGTAAATAAGAAGAAACAAAACTACAGTTACTTCACTTCTAGTATTGTATGTGCATATCATTCTTTGAACCTTGTGCAGTACACTTTAGAAGTGTTTATTTGTTTTCATTTGTTCAATTGTTTTTTAGCCTCTTTCTAAAAAGTACATTACTGTAATAAAAAATATTGACTTTTTGCCTTTTCCTATTTTTTATTCTGTAAAATTTATTTTCTCTTAATTTTATAGCTTTGTGTATTTATTTTATTTTTACTGGCATGATCATTTATACAAAGTTCAATAAAAGAAAATATTCACAGCCTGCCTTTATTTTCTTACCATTATGTTTATTTTTCTTTTTTCATGATTACATGTAGAAAATTTGGTTAAAAATTATCACTTACGAGTGTCAAATATGCTCCTGTTATTCCTCCCCTTATGAAACTCGAGATATGGAATGGAGATGAATGAAAGGTTTCTAATTTATTATATAATAAATATTTTATAATATAATTTCAGTATAAGTAAGATAAAAATATGTGGGTTGCTCTTATTTGTGTGTTTCATTATTTTCTCTTAAATTTATCTTAGTAAAATTCTAGTATTTCCATATTTTACACCTAACTGCTATTTTCAAAATGGCATGGGTATTTGTTCTGATTTCTACCTCCTTTATTTCTATTTTTCTATAAGTTGTTTCTACAAAAACCTTTAAAAATAAGAAAAATGGCCACCAGCACCTGTCTCATTTTGAGAGGCAAGATCTTATCACTGACAGATAATCAATAAAAACAAATGAAAAGTAATAACATCAGACTTGAGAAGTAACGTTTTTATTCCTAGCCTGAAGCAAGTGTTCACCAATATGTTAAAATCAATCAATCTTTCCCTCAGACTGAACCTAAATCCTAATCATTAAATCTTTAAAAGTACCATATGCAGAGTGCCCTGCTGCTTGTACTCAGAGGACAAAATAGAATGGGTTGTCACTGCCCTTCTCCCCCTCAGGCCCTCATAACTGAGACTGATCACCACAAGGCATAACAACTGGTCCTGGAAGTAGAGGGAGCAAGGCATCAGCCCAACTTTTCTTGTTAAACAGATTATAAACCACCTTCTTGCACCCACGGTGCTAGGTGATGAAAGCCATCCCAAGCTTCTGAGAAGCAGGCAGTATACTGACTAAATGCAGAGCTGCATGGTGATCAAACGCCATGGAAAGTAAAGGCCAAAGGGCTGGAAGGGAGTTTGCATATTAATAATAACCTATCACTAAAAGACAGGAAGTGAAATGTATGCCCTGGCTGGAAATTATTTACTTTAGAAAACGAGGGCAAGTAAAACTCATAAAAACTTCAAAATAATAATTGAATGCTTTCTTGTATAGGCAACTTGCATACATTTCATTCTTAAAAATATTAAGAATATATTATTCTCTGCATGCACATTACTTCTACTTAATGAGTCTGCCCTGAATCTTGCCATTTAGTAGACTCGTTCACAGAGTTGTCTTAATCATCCAAAACATTCAATTGATTAGACTATCAATCAACTTGGAAAAGTAAGAATATGCAGTAGAAAATTGGTATTTGGCAAAATTAATAAGACATCCTTTCTTATAAGAGCTCCAAAATATTCTTTTTCATATTATTCACTAATTCCTTCTTGGACATAAATGTTTAGTTACCATCATATGTTTAGTTTTCTATTGCTAAAAATGCAGAATTAATTTATTTATGTTATTTCTCACAGGAAATGTGAAATAAGTCATTTATTAAATAAGATATTTTCCTGTGACAGTTGTTACAAAATTTCTTTCTCTGAAGAGTGGATAAATAAATAATTTATTTCTCTACTCTTCTATTCACTTTTCTCTCTTACATAATTGGGTTAAATGACTGGTTTTCATTTTATCTCCTTCCTGCATTTTCCCTCCATCTTTGAGAAAATATCTATAACTCTGATTTCCTTCTTGGAGAGAAAAAGAAGAAATTCTTTCAGAGAGTGTGACTGCACCAGGCAAATAAGCAGATGCAATATTGATCCTGACAACCGCCTGAAAAACTAAAGAAGGTAAGTGAAAGAGTCAGGACCTATATCTTCCTTCCAACACTTCCACTTTATCAACAACAATTCTATGTCCCCAGTCTACAAATTACTTGCATAAGTTTATCTCTCTTAATTCTATGATGTCCTTCTTAGTTCAGTCATAGAATACATTCAAAAGAATCATTAGGCATTGGAGCTAGGTAGGATTCTAGAGACTATATGATTTCACCCCTTCCTTATACAACTGAGGAACCTAGGCCAGAAAAGGTAAGAGCCTTAGACAAGGTTATAAGACTTCATTTTCAATTGTTATCTACAGTCAAATAGACCTGAGATGCTTTAGCTCAATCCATCTTCTCTCTCTCTCTCTCTCTCTCTCTCTCTCTCTCTCCATGTATACAAGGTTTGTATGTAATGAATGACCAAGTGATCACATTATCCTACTACTTAATCATTGATTTAGCTTGATCAAACTTTGGTGAATATTTTTACTTCCCCACAAGATCCTGAACTTCAGATTGCCTTTAAGTTTAAGGAAGCATTAAGGTGTAAAATATCTTCCTTAATGGACCATTCCCAGAATCCACTGACCAATGGGAGAAAAAAAAGCAAACCCAACATTTCCTGTGATAGTGTCCTGATCATGACATCTGCTCCCTCTACTGACTTGTCCCATTCTCCCACAAAATTCCTGCCTGCCTGATTACTCTTCCTTATGAAATAAAGTCCTTTACTGTTTTACGGTCAGAGTGTTCTCTCTGTTGCAATAGTCTTTTTTAATAAAGTCTGGATTTGTTATGTGACAGTAATAAATGTCAGAAATTGCATCCTCAAAAAGACAACTAAAAAATTAGATTATTTTCAATTCAACAGATAGCAATTTATATCTTTATTCCTTCTCCTATTCCTGTAGTACAGAATTTTTACGTTTCGCTTTACTAAAACTGCTCTCTCCAAGCTCACAAAAATCTGTTCTAATAGCTTATTCTCAATTCTCAACCTGCTCTATCTCTTTCAATGGATTTAGACTTTGAGCAAACCTTTCATCTAGTATATATGTTAGCTTCTATTAAATAATATGTCTCTTTCTTCTCTTTTTTTATATTAAAAAATATAAAACATGACAGGAACTTCAGTCTTTTCCATTGAAGACTTTCTCATTTTTTCACAATTGATCAAATTTTCTTTTATTTCTTATTCTTCTTGGATAATTCATAGGTCTTTTTTCATCTAGTTTCCTTTTATTTTTCATGCTTTTCTGTTATATACAACTGTTAACTTGCTATCTTCCTAGAAAAATAGGTAATCCATATTCTATATCTAATTCCAAAGTTTGGGCCACTTAAATAAAATAAAAATTACAATTTTCCCCAGAAATAAAATAATATATATAAACTGCTGAAGAAGAGCCAAGGTAATCTATAGTAAGAGAACATTCAAAGTAGATTTTATATTTTTATTTTTATTAGATATGCTATTTCCCAGCTCAAAATTTTCTTTGTTGAACTATATATTTTATAATTTTTTTGACCATTTTAGGTAGTAATGGCTACATGGCAATTTTACCAACTGGGATCTGGATTGTTTTTTCAAAAGAGTCCATGTAAATGATAGTGTCATTACAGCTACTTTACCAAAGGAAAATAAATCTGTAAAATATTTCCTTACGTAACATTCTGTATTCTAAAATTGAAGTGCAGGTTTTAACTTACTTCCAAAACCAAAATATATAATAATATGTTTTCCTCTTTTTTTTTTTTTTTATTCTGAGGGTTGTATTAGCAGGGCAGTAGCCACTTGGTTTCCTATATCTATAAACTTGTTTGTCAAATATGGGTCCACTGACCACTTGCCTCATGCTCATATATTGTGCATATGTGTTTGTATATGTGTGTCTGTTAAATATAAATCCCTGGGTTCGATGCAAAACTACTCAATTATAATTTCTAAGTGGGTTTTGGATCTTTGTATTTTTTTATAACTCCACTAAGTGATTCCACTTATGTCCCTTAGAATATGAGGGTCACTGTAAAATGAAGAATAAATGATGCTATTTCCAGTAACATTCCCGTGTTCACCCTCTTAAAACAATGGGATAGAACTAATTTTACACATATTTGCCATTTTTCTGAGGATGTCAAGAAAGAACAGTACCAGTGAGAAAGCATACTTAGCTCTCTGTCTAGCCAGATAGGGCATATGAAATTAAAGTCTTCTAAGTTTGAAATCCCCTTATGTCACTTGTTTCAAATCCTTCAACACCTATTAACAGTAGGAAACCCACAGGATCGCTCCATCTTTACCACTGCTGGGTGGGGCACAGAGATAGCAGCTAATGAAAGAAGAAGTAATTAGAAAGCAGCACCCTGCTCAAAAGATGGGAATGAGAGGGTTGGAAGTTTCCACCCCTTAAGCAAAGGCCTTAGCTCCACTACTGCAGCTGTTTTGTTGTTGTTGTTTCTGTTTTTTATTTTTTTAATATATATATATTTCACCTGAAATCTCCTGGAGGTATTCACTATGTCTTGAAATAAATCACACATCCCAACATCTCTTTTGAAAATTGGGTGAAAGTTATACTCTATTCAGAAAAATATTCATATATATAATTTCACATTTGATGTTAGTTGATCCACTTCCTGTGCTTTATATAAACCCTAAAAATATCTGTAAAATATTGTGAATTCTTATAAATCCTTTTATTTGATATTAAAAACTATATGCAATACACTGTTTTGAGCTTCTAAAGAGTTAAACAAATTTTATTCTTTTTCACTCATTTTTTCTTGGACCACTCATTTTACCAGTGTCCTTATTTGAAAATGATTTTTTTTTTTTTATTAGAGAATTGAGTTTGCAGAACAATCATGCATGAAATGCTGGGTTCACATATACCACCCTATTACTAAAACCTTGCATTGGTGTACATTTGTTATAATTTTTATAATTGTACTATTAACTATAGTCCATAGTTTAACTGGGGATTCACTGTTTGTGTAGTGCAGGTTCAAGTATTTCTTTTCAACTCTTACTCTAGTACCATATTAACAACCTAACATTGCCCCTTTAACCACATTCAGATATGTGTGAAATGATTTTAAGCTACCCTTCAGGCTTCAAAATCTATGGAATTAATTTATTGGTTTATGCCAACTCCCAGCATTTAACAAGGTGGTATATTAATATTGTTTAATACATGTGTGTTTACCGAAATAGAAGACTAAGCACATGTTTAAGATAGCAGCAAAACAGAGGCTACAAAATATTTCTGGATTGCATTTAAATATTTTTAAAAGAAGTCCTTATGGTAAATTCTTATTTAAGGTTTAAAATATTTGATTATTTAATTATAAATGATTGCAGGAATCTTTCAGGTAAATCATACAGGTTCTCTTTAATTATAAAAGGGGCATAAATTATAAAACTTCACAAATGTTTATAGAAACATACATAGCTATAATCAGAGTTAAATAAAAGATAACTGTTAATGAAGGAAAATGAATTTAAATGAAAAAAATAATGGAGAGCATTCTATTTTAATCAAAGGAATATTAGGTTAAACCATTGTGAAATAAATAAAGGAAGGAAGGACGGAGTAAAGAAGGAAATAAGGCAAGCAAAATATTAAAGCATTGGTGAACTATATGAACATGGAAATTCCATAAAGTTATTGAAAGAACAATTCTATAATCATAATTTTTTTCAATCCAATATCTAAACATTGACAAGGAGTAGGACTTCTGCTAGATCAATCAGAGTTTAATTCATAGAACAAAATAAGAAGAACATATTAGAATAATATTACACTTTACACAGGATAAAATATACATTTTTCTAATTTTATTGACTTCTATTAGACATTCCAATTCTTTTGAGTTATTTTAATTGAAGTCATAGGAAAATGATAATATATTTGACAGTCTATCTGGGCAACATCTGAATCTAGACATCTTTAGATTCCTCCATTTCCTCTAAAGTAAAAACATAATATGATTCATATGTGAACAGGGGTATTAATAATCTTCAGTTATATTTGCTTATTAAAAGTTTGTTCTATTTTTTTACCTAATGGTGAATAATTTATTATAAAATATATAAACTACCTGTTATGGGTGGAACTGTATCCCGCCAAAAGACATGTTTAAGACCTAAACCCTAGTCCTATGAACATGCACTTATTTGGAAATAGGGTCTTTGAAATGTTATTAGTTTAGATGGGGCCAAAGTGAATTAGGGTGGGCTCAATCCAACTGACTGGTGCCTTTATAAAAAGGGGAGAGGAGATACAGATGAAGACACAGGAGATAATGCTATGTGATGTTTGAGGCAGAGATTGAAGTCCAGGGACATCTGGCAAGCAAATAGTAGCTAAGAGGATGCAAGAAAGAATTCTCCCCTACAAATATGGGACTACTAATCTCAGAACCAAGGTAATAAATTCCTATAATTTTAAGTCATCCTAGTCTGTGGCACTCTATTAAAGCAGCTCTAGGAAAGTAAGACACTAACTGGTTTTTCCTTGTAGTAACCAATAGCATAAATTTATGATACTTATCATAAATTAATTGTGCAGCCTGCAGTAATTTTCTTCTGTACATAGTTAACTGAACCCACATGAATATATTTTTCCAAATGAGTTTAACTGGTATACAATAAAATAAGAAAAACAATTTTAGCTAACTCACCATATGAACTTAATCATGATGAATGAATAATGGCTGCAAAGCAGATGTATAAAACAGCAATGACACATTAACAAAATGTATAAATACTCCTGAAAAAAATTGAAAGAGTGATCTATGTAATATGAGAAAAACAATAAAAAGAAATGTAAAGAAAATGAGAGTCTAATGTTACTATCAGCCAAGGTATATTCTTTTTTTAATAATTTTTATTTTTAAAGAAGCTTCAAATTACATAAATGTTACATAAAAAATATAAGGGATTCCCATATGCCCCACTCCCTCTCCTCCCACACTTTTCCACATTAACAACATCGTTCATTAATGTGGTACATTTGTTACAATTGATGAATATATACTGAAGCATTGCTACCCATGGACTGCAATTTATATTACAGTTTACACTTTTACACATTTTTTTAAGTTATGACAAAATATACAATGGTCTGTATCTGTCACTGCAAAGTCCTGCAGTGACAAAGTCCTGCAGGACAAATCCAATGTCCTGAAAATGCCCCCAAGACACTTTTAATTAGTAAAGAGGATCATTTTATTTTTGCAGAAATGATAAAAATAGTACAGATATGTTTTCATTTGTGCAGTTGGATACAGAACATAAAAGTTCAAATATTAAAATTATTAATTGATAAATTGGATGGTCAGTCATAAAATCAAGTAAATTTCCACTTCAAATATAGTGTATGAAACCTCTGAGGCAAAAAACATGATTTGTAAAATAAATACAAGGTAATCTTCTATACCCTTATCCTCCCTTATTCATTCCATATTTCTTCTATTTATTCTCCTTTTCTCTCTCTTCTAACTAGGATCTTGAAAAATCAGTTTACATTCAAGATTTCACTTTTTCCTCTACATTCACTTCTCAAGTACTACAAAATTTTCAAGTTTCACTTCTCTATTTTTATATATTTCATTTGAACCTCCACATTTATACATATCACTGCATTAAGGCTTCTAAATTTACCTCCAGCCCTGAGACCTCAATTCCAACTTACATTTTCAATTTAAAGCACTATTATGAGAAAAAGTAAATTCAAATATAGCTGAACACTTTCACTGTAATTTTTTTTCTGCTTGTATTCTACAGTTTACACAGTTGCGAAAGTCCGTATAGGAGTTGTCAAGATTATTCCTTCTCCTAAGCATCTCATAGTCATGAGATCTGATTCTACCACTTAATTGTATCTAGATATTATTTTTTTATTCAATCTTACTTTTTTTGCCTTAATTCATAATTTCTCTAAGACTCTTTTCCTCATCTTTGCTTCAATTCAATCTGTGCTTACAGAAAAAGTTTTCTCAAAAGGATAATGAGGGGAACTTCCAGAGAGTATGGTGGAGTAGGGAGCTCCCAGACTCACTCTCTTCAACAAAACAACTCAAACAGGCAGGAACTATCTGGAACAATTATTTTGAAACTCTGGAGGACGGAAGAACACTGTAAGCATGCAAGAAAGAGCAGGAGGAAGAGGCTAATAAATTACAGTAAAGAACAGTAAATAGCTCTATCTGCTGGGTGACTACTGTGGCCCATCACCCACACTTGTGGCAGGCTGCCATGGGGTCAGACCCTGTCTTGCCCACTGGTGACAGAAAGGTACATAAAAATCCTCTTTATCAAGGCCATAGATAGGCACAGCTAATCATTGATCTTGGATTTGACTAGCAAATTTGGATCACTGGGTGCCTGTTTCTGAAGGCAGCTATTGTTTCAACTTCCCTGGACATGGGTGGAGGCAATGGAGATACACAGTGCTTCCTTATAACTGTGGGGCCATGTGTGCTGAAGAGCTGCATTTGCTGGGCAGGTGAGGAAAGCTCAGTATTGGGGAGCCATCAGAGAATCTCTTGGAACCCTTCCTGATCCCCTTCCCAGAACACTTTGGAGCCAGTCTTAGTGAGTCCCTGGCCCTGTTTTGGTTGGGAAAGACTGACTTGGGATAGTCCTATCTGGGGTGACCTTTCTCCCAGAATTAGCCCTCAAGGCAAAAGAAGCTTGAGAAAATGAACGAACTGTAAAAAAAAAACAAGCAAGCAAACAAACAAAAAAAGTATAGACAAACATCTCCCACAAGTGTGGCCCACCACCCTCAATGAACTTACACATCCTGGAGCCTTGCCACCAACCATAGACCACAGTTCACACTGTAGACCACACTCTCTCCCACTCAGTTCTGAGTGGTGTGTGCTGATTTAAAATGACCTACATCCATTGCCACAACAGTACTCAGGACAAACTCCAACTCCCAAAGAAGCCCCTGTATTTCAACTGCTCATCCCCTCCTTACCCCAAAAGTGTCAAGTGGCCACTGGCTCCACCTCATTGTTATAATTTCTTGCATTGCTAGAATCACCATATGTGAACAAGAGAATACCATCAAGTCCACTCTAGTCCATAGTTCTTCCCCCAATCCTGAGGGGACTGGGATGGTGATGTCCACTCCAACTCCAAGTGAGAGCGGGCTTATATCCCATGGATATGGTGGGTGGGATGATCCTGCCACACTTGTGGGAGATGTTTGTGTGGGATGTGGTGGGAGGTGTGGGAGGTGGGCAACATGGGAATCCCGGTGGGTTCCGTGTAATATTTTGGGTAATCTAAGCACCTCTTAAAATATATGTATATATATATATATAAATAACATTTTTGTAAGCAAATACACATATATGCATATATATTTATATATCATTTTGCAAATGTTTGTATGTATTGTGAGAATTTTGATTTTTACCCATAATAAAAAAAAAAAAATGTATAGAGGCAGACAATATGGACAAAATCTTGACTCCTTCAAAGACCTGTGAATGGGATTTCTGTCTCCTGGGAAACAGAGGGGAACAGGGCAATTTCAAAACAATAACAAGCAAAATCCCATGATAAGAGAAGCCCAGAAAGACAGGAAAAAACCTGCACACTGCATTCACCTTGGACAGACCTTCCTGATATGAGGGCTGAAGTGCAAGATAATCTCTGTCTTACCACCAGATATTTACAAAAACCAAGAAACAGACATTTCAGAGAATGAATCCCAGAGTTAACATCTTAAAATATTAAAAAGTACAGTGTGAAACCAAAGAATAAAAGACAAACAAAGACAGAAAACGATGGGCCTTTCAAAGAAAGATGATAAAAATACAAAACACCAAGGAAGAAGATAAGTGTATGAACATACCTAACAAAAGTCTTTGAAAAATTATTTTTAATGTGTTCAAGGAGATGAAGGAAAGCACAGAAAACAAACTAAAAGATATAAGAAAAACAAAAAACGAATAATATGAGGGCCCAAGTAAAGAGACAGAAATTTTAAAAAGGAACCAAATCAAGCTACTGTAGTTGAATACCACAATAACTGAAATAAAGAATGAGCAGGAAGGTTTGAAAAGCATATTGGAGCTGGCAGAAGAAAAGAATCAGTGTACTTGTAGACAAGGCACTTGAAATGAGAGACAGACTGAGGAACAGAAAAAACAAAATAGCCTAAAACAGCAAGGGTCACCATGAAGTGCACCAATATATGCATGATGGAAGTCTCAGGAGAAGAAAGGGAAAAAGGAGCAGAAAAAAATAGTCAAAGAAATAATGGCAGATAATTGTCCCCAAATAGCAAAAGACATGAATATGCACATCCAAGAAGCTCACAGAACACCAAGCAGGATAAACATGAAGAAAAATCTACCCCATCATATATTGATTAAACTTTCAAATGAAAATGACAAAGAAAGAGTTCTAAAGGTCACAAGAGAAAAGCAAAATGGTAACATACAAAGGAGTCCCAATTTGATTGGGGTCAATTTTTCATCAGAAAACATGGAGGCAAGAAGGCAATGGGTGAAATATTTAAAGTGCTGAAAGGAAACAACTGCCAGCCACCGAAGTCAGTTACAGGTAATTCTGGTGTCTTGCTATGTGGTGAAACAAGATGGCAGCCAGTCTCTGCTGAGATCCCTGCCTTCCCCTCCAGACTCACAGTCTCTTCAGCCTTGAGCTGTTTTATAGGCCCAGCCACTTTGGGGCTTCATGGTTCAGCTTCAGGTGCTAACAATCCTCTCTCTCACATGTTCTGGTCAAAATGGCAGAGCTCCCTTTTCTGTGTGTCTTTTTTGTGTCTCCTTTTATATAATACCCAACAAGAGGGCAGAGACTCAACCTGAGTCACACCTCACAGATGTAGTCCAATCAAAAGGGTCTCACACCCACATAAATAGATTAGTTGAAAAAAAATAATCTTTTTCTTTTGGGGATTCTTAAACTACTTTAAAATGTCACAATATGTAACTTCACTTATTTCCTACAGGTGCTAAAATGCAAATACAAAAAAAAATTGATGATAAAATTCATGTTTTTGAACATAACATGTACAAAGATACAAGTGGTAACGTGTCCAAAAAAGTGGTGGGGAAACAGAGGGATATAGGAAAAATACATGTGCATGCTATTGAAGTTAAATTGGTATCAAAGTAAATATTATTGTTATATATTTAGGATGTTAAATGTTAACCACATGGCAACCACAAGAAAAATGTATGAAAAATATATCCAGATAGAAATTAGAAGGCACTCAGTAAGATGCAAAACAAAATAAATAAATAAATATAAAAGTAGGCATTAATGGAATGATGAACCAAAACAGTATAAATCTTACAAAGTCTAAATAGCAAAATGGCAGAAGAAAGTACATTTTTATAATTCTTGTAGGCAGCCCTACCCTTTCCAAGTGATTGCAGTGCCCGTATGCTTCCTGAACACTGGATAAGAGAAGTCGGAAATCAAGGTAAAAAGACTGTGGCAGGCACTGGCTGCTCCTTGGGTCTTTCTCCCTCTCTCTCTGTGGCATTTCTATAAGGACACCTGTAATAGATAAAGACCCATCCTGATTCACTTGGGCCACACCTTAACTGAAGTAACTTCATCAAGAAGTCTTATGTATAGTAGGGTTACTCACACATGAATGGGTATTACAGAGATGAAAGGCAAAATTTCAAAAAAATTTTTTAAATATTTTTCATTATCTCTTAATATCCCAATTTAAAAAATTTATTTTATTGTTAGTTTTCTTTAAATTTTTGTGTATTTTATTTCTTATATTTAAACCTACCGTTATATTATTTCATTTTCCTATTAATTGTATTTGGCGATTCATGCCTAAAATAAAATTTTGCTTAGTTGTATGGTATATCATTAATGTAAAAATGCTTGTTTTAAAACCTTCTCCTGTTAACATTTCTTATTACAGTATATTTAAAAATGACAATGCTGGATCTACAAAGTATTGTTTTGTTACATTTTAAAAATTAATTCTGCTTTTCCAGGGATAGCTTATGTAGTTAATACATAAAGTTCCTATAGTACGTGCAATGACATTGTAAAATATCACATTAGACACTCAGATCACTTTTATTAATACCTTTTTTCCTTTAATATGTGACTGCAACAACAACAACTACAGTACCAGTACCAACAACAGGTAATGGTGTACTACCTTATTTATAAATATATGGATGTTTGACTTATGATTGCATAAATTTGTGGAGGTCATTTTGAACAAATTTTATTTGGGAGCATTCTATCTTAAGATGAGTAGGCAGTTTAAAATTTGCACACTTCATAAATCATTCATATACTCGCTGAAGTCTTGTCCATTTCTGCTTTGTTTATTTAGCAATGTAATATGATGATGAGCATTTTTGAAAGGACAGAGGTTCTGTGTCACAAGGAAGACAAGTTCTGGAATGAAAGGCTGTAATCATAACTTTTGAGCTTCTTCAAAAGTATAGATGATTTCAAATGACTGCATTGTCAGGAAAGTTATTATCATGAGTACCAAAATCCATTTGTGACTGGTCTTAACATTTTAAAAAGGTGATGATCATATTCATTTTCATTCCTAATCAATCTTTTATTGGCAGTCTTTTGTGCTATCAGTCAAGTTAAGCAAGTTACTATTTCACAGTAACGAAATAGAACTAAATAATATATGCTAATTTTTAAAAGCTAAATATACTTAGATCTTTTTGAAAGACATTGTTTTACTTTACAGAAGCACAACAGACGCTAGAATTTTGAACAATACCTCAATGAATGATTATGATTAGAGTAAAACCAAAATAATTACCTCTGATTAGCAATGAGGCATCATCAAATATCCTTTTAAAATGTGCTAAAAAGCGTTAGTGCCATTTAAGGGAGAAAATAAGCCTATTTTTCTTTGTAGAATATAGGTCACACTGGCTTCTGTCTTACTTAGTGTAAATATTAGATACAAGTGATAAATTTATGTATGCTTCTGTATATACTACTTACTGTAAAAAAAAATACTGATTATCTTAACTACACTTTTTGTATCCTATCAAAAGAATGACAATAATTTGGATTGGCTGAAACAAAAATTCCATGGAGTCAATAACTTATAATAACTAAATTTTCCTTTTCCGTTTTATTAGATTGAGTCATATGAAATTTATGATTTGCAATTGAAAAGATATTTGAAGTTTGGCTATTTTATATGGCCAACCAAATACGAATAGAAAAAACGTGAAAGACTGTGGTTTTTGATAACTGAGTACTGATGATAAGTGAGCTACATTTCACACAAAACAATACACTATATTACCTATTCTATATACAGTTATTTTTCTAAAGTAACTTGTAAATGTACTAATATGAACTGGATTTTGAAATATACTAAGTAACATGCTCAAAGCTGGCGTAACTTTTTTTCTAAAATTATATATTCTTTATTATACTATGCCTAGAAGCAGTGTTGGCATTTTTTAATTAACAATAACAACAACAAAAAAAAAAAAACAAGGAAAAATAAACATTTCTTTCCAGAAATTTTCTTGCTGTAATTACCTTAGAAAATAATAAAATATACATTATAACATACATAATCATAAACCCATTAAAACACTCGTGTTGAATATAGCTTATATTTTCAAGGATGATTAGCTGGTCATGATTTGCTACCTCCCCCCCCAAGATGAAATAGTCACAAGATCATAGAAAGGTATAAAGTAGTAGATTCCTGAATCAGTAAATATTGATAAATCCAGAATATTAAGTCTAGAAGAATAAATCTAGAAGATGATCTACCAAGGACTGTGTATGAATGGAATCCTGGGTCAAAAGAGTTAGGTCAAGAAGAAAGTTCAGATTTCTCCCCATCCCCTCCACATATACATACCTGTACCGCAGATGCTCTGGGCGATTGCTTAATATAAGGAAAGCAGTCTGTACCATTGATAGTTTAGATACCTGAATTGGCTAGTGTATTCCACATACACACTGCCTCTAGTCAACACCTCTCTTTCAACACCTATTCAAGGACTAAAATCACTAATGTTGTATAGCTTTATACTTCACAATACTTCTCCTCAATTTATTTTTATTTTTATAGTACTGTAAGACATCGAAGGTAAAGAAACACTATCTGTTTAAATATTCATTCATTTTTTATACCCTGAAAGAATGACAAGATGAGTAGAGAGGAAGAATATATGCAATTATTAAATTGTAGTCTTTGATTTTCAAGAAGACAGAATGAAGGGAGAGACGTGTAATGAGGTTTAGCTTACATACTGCCTCCAGCCCCTTAGAGCTGATGTTAGTTCCAAACTGAAGCCATTTTGTCAATAATTGTCAAATTCTTTTAATAAGTAACAGTGGTCTTAGACGATTAGAAACTAATTAGTGGGAACTATGTTTCTTCTCTTCTTTATGTCTCTAAAAGATGATGTGGTACAACAAAATATGTGTCCCGTAGAATTCTGCTGCCAGTAAAAATTAGCAAGAAGCATGAAAACAAGCATATATCCTCATATAAGATCAGTGAGGTCCTCACTCTATTCCTTTTAAGCCTTCAGATAAGAAAACTTTTAAAAGTATCAATTTAAGGAGAAAATAGCAATGTTCTGACAGGAGGATCAGAAAAATTTTAATTCAGCATTTTTAGCCATATCAGACAACTTTTGATAAAAATAATTTAATTTTTACTTTTACTACATTGATATAAAGTTCATTCACCTGTAAATTTCCCTATAAAATTCAGTAGAAAAATAAAATGAAGACAGCCATTATTTCAGTTGCTCAGTTGCTAGAATAAATACCAAGCAATGGGTTGGCTTAACAACAGGAATTTATTGGCTCTCAATTTCTGAGGCTAGAAGAATTGCTTCTTCCTGGAGCTGGGATCCTCTGGTTGGGCTGCATTCTTTCTTGGTGTTTGTGTGTGTGTGTGTGTGTGTGTCCCATGGCAATTCAGTGGTGGTGTCTTCTCCTTTCTCTTGCAGTTCTGTTGAAGTCAAGTGTTTTGCTTTTTTCTTTGTCTGTGACTCCTCTTTTTTTTTTTTTCTTTTTTAAAATCCAATTTCCTTGCATATATGGGCCTTAGCTATAGTGGATTAAGACCGACCCTAAATCAGTTTGGGCACACCTTATCTTCAAAGGTCCTATTTATATATAGTTTTATACTCACAAGGCCAGTGGTTGGGAACTGTACATGCCTTTCATGGGGGATATGATTCAATCCCCAGTAGCCATGATATAAGAGGAAAATAAAAGAAAATGCAGGTTATAGCATAATCATATATAAATCTTCAAACATGGCTAGCATAGAAGACATAATAAAGTAATCAGATGATTGCATTGATTTGTATATGAATAAGCTTGGTTCTAAACGTCATTTTGTACAAGAAGTACAGAAATTTTAAAAACAGATGTACAGGTGGAAATTATAGTAAAAAATTGTTACTTAAGAAGTAATGAATCACAAAATTTATGTGTATATAATATGAGAAAGAGGAGTATGAACTTATATTAAATAACAATACCTTCTAAAGAAAAACAAATAACTGGATTGCTAAATTGGAGAAAATGGAAAATGAAGACATATACTACTCTTTCAGATTACTTGGGCCTTATTTATAACTGCAGTGACAAAAAAAATCCAATATTTTGATGTAAGATGGGAAAATGATGAAGCAGTACAGCAAACCTACAGCTGTCTTGAAATCCCACTCTGTTTTGAGATATATATTCAGCCTCCAGGACTTATGGAAGACTTTGGAGACTATGTTGTTTGATAGTGATATGAAACAGAGGATTAACTGGGAAGAGAAACTGTAGGAAGAAGGGATATAGATCATTTGTATGGGAGAACTCAAGGGAGATTATCATTAAGATTGAGAAAAAAATAGGCAACACATAGCTATATATGAGTATGGCCGTTGGGCAGTTTGATGTAATTATGAATTCCAAAAATATAATTGGATCATGCTTGTAAACTGATCTGTTAATCTGAGCATGATTAAGTTATGATTAGGGCATTGACTGGGCCACTTCAGTTAGGGTGTTGTGCCCCACCCCTTGGTGGGTGGGGAATCAAATATAAAAGGCATAGCAAGAACAGAGTTGAAGCAGTTTTTGAGAAGCAGTTTTGATGTTGGAGAAAAAGCCCCAGAAGAAAAGTAAGCCATTCGCCTGACAGTCAATAGCTGACCTTGTGGAGGAACCAGAACAGCTAAGCCTGGAGAGAAACGCAGCCCTGGGAAGAGAGGAACACAAGTAGCCTGAACCCTGACAAATGTGGGCAGCTGTCTTGCTCCAACACGTGGCAATGAACTTTGGTGAGAAGAAATTTAATGCTTTATGGCCTGGTATCGGTGGACTTCTACCCCAAATAAATACCCTTTATAAAGACCAACCCATTTTTGGTATTTCACATTAGCACTCATTTGGCTGATTACAAATTACAATGAGTTAATATGTAATTTTCACAACATTGATATTTTTTCAAGTACTACAAATAATTTTAAACTATTCAGAAATAAAATATGAAATATTTTGGAAATTACTTTTATTAATGTTTTTTAGTGATATCTGTAATTCATGTCATTGCAAATTTAATATTTCCTTCTAAGTCTGTTCAAAGGAGTCTCAAAAATCTTACATTAGAATCTTTATATTCTATTGGGATATAAAAACTTTTGCAATTAGACTGATTAAATTTTACTATTAATTCAAAGTCACCTTCTTCTATTAATTCTTTCTGTAAAGGTTGTTAATACATTCCATAACATGACTTAATCACTCAATTTTATATCATAATGTTACAGAGAACTTTAAATCACTCACTGTAATTTTAATATCATCAAAATGAGAATAATATGTTTCCAAATAAGTATATGTAAGTCTATCCTTCTATGACTGCAGTAGAACTAGAAACTGGAAAATTCTTCAAGAGCAACATTGTTTTTAAAGAATATGTTTGTTTATGAAAATCATAATTCCCTTCACTTTAATATGATTGATTCTTTGTTTGTGTAGCCTTGGAAGAAACTGATTTAATTTTTTACATATATCTGAAAGATATGTTATTTTTAAAATATTGCAATTTATATTGCATTTAGATATTTTATCAGTTATTCACTGAATAAACTTTTTATACATTGATTCTTTAAAATTGAATAGTGAACAAAATCTTTTAAAAATGTTTTTGGTTGAAGAACCTTATTCTTCTGTGCAGAAAAACCTTAAAATTCCTTTCACTGTTTAGGAAATTATCGATTATTTGATGGATTGCTCTTATTCTTATCAGTTACATGGATGATTATCATTACATTGTGGAGTCTGTCACTGAGCTCAGTTACTAAGTACCACGCATGAACAAAGCAATGAAATGCTAAAATACCTGATGCTACTTTTTATTCTAGCAAAAATGTATTTCTGACTTGTCTGAAAAGTGTTCCATATATACACAAAAATATCAGAAAATGAATTATTTTAATTGCTTCAGAAATATATTTTAGAGTTTCAGATATGGAAAACAAATTTCTTCTGTGACATTTCTTTCTTACGAGCGTCACAAATTCTGGCAGTAAAACTTCATTTTTCAAGCAGGATGCTTTCATTATCTGGTGATGAAAATCTGCTTGACTGACGCTTATTATACCATTGACATATTTGACACAGAGCTGACACACAGCTGCCATCCATTTGACACCCATTTGAGATCTTTCACTTTCCTGTACATTCTACTCTAAGCACTGTCATTGACTAATGGGATAAAATTAATTATTTTATTAGATTTCCTCCATAATTGTAATAATCATCCTTGTTCAGCTGGGAAGAGGCATTTGTCAATATTGTAGGATTGCACTGTTCATTATATTTTCTAGTATTCTGAAATAAACTCTACTTTCATTACTCAAATCTTAGAAGTGTTGTATGTCTTTTCCAACTGTGTAAACATATTTCTTTGTTGAATGTTTAATTAATTTTGATTTTTTACCCTGTTATAAAAAAAAGATAGAAGTGTAGACATTTGTTAGTAAAATTATAAAATTCCTTCTGAAATATCCATTTGAATATTGTCCAAAATTTTTTTTTAGTTAGAATTTTTCATATGTAGAATGCTTTTCCTGTGTATATGGTTTGAATACCATGAAGGTGGCAACTACAAAGAGAGACTGATTTAGGTGTATTTCATGCACAGTGAAAATGCATAAGCATTTTTGCCATAGAAAAAGTGATTTTTCCTGATGCTGGGCAAATCTTGATATAGAATACAATTACAGACTTTCTTTGATTTATTTGATCATTGAATTTTAAAAGTTTTTTATTAAACACTTATAAAAATTATATGAATAGGGAGGGGGCAAGATGGCGGGAGAGTAAGGAGCTACAAGAGTCAGCTTGTACTACAGGGCATTTGGTAATCACCCAGACACCTATTTGGGGGGCCCAGGAAACCAGAAGAGTACCCTGCAATATCTTTGAAAGTATAGAAGGAGGAGACTGCCCTGCTGCAGAAAAGATTCATAAGTAGAACCTTCCACGTAGCTAAGGCCAGTGCCTGCAGGTACAAGCTGCCTTGAGAGTTATTCTGTGGCTTGAGACGGAAGCTCCATTTCCCAAAAACAGGAGAGGAAGAGATGGTTGGGCACTGACTTCAGCTACTGATTAGTAAATTCAACTGACTAAAGTAAAATCCTAAGAACAGCTCAAGTTTAAAACTTTCCAAGTCAGAAAGAGGCTGGTAGCCACAATTTTAACTCTGCAACCAGCATGAGGAGAAGTGGGCATGACTGAAAATCATAGTTTTGGTAGGGACCGACTTCTTTCCACCCAGATTGGATTGCAGCTCTAGTCTAAACCCCAGCCCCACCTGCCGAAGGAAGTTGGGAGGACCTGCACTAGCCTCTGACACAGACTGGATAGTTGGACATCTGGGACTCCATCTCTACACCCCAATAAGAAAGAAGGAGACTAGCATTTCCCCAGCCTTTCTGGTCAATGATGGACACCTTCAGCCTTCAGAGGCTGGACTGTTGGGTACTTGTGGATTTATCACCACCTTCTAATAGAATAGTATAGGACTAGTGTTTTCTCAGACTCTCTAGGCAATGGCAAGTACTCTCAGGCTAAAATGGCTGAACTGTTGAGTGCCTGTGGATCCACCCCCACACACACACCCAATAGGATAGGAGAAAGCTAATGGGTCCTCAGCCTTTCCATGCAATGGCATGCACTTTTTGTCTACACAGACTGAACTGTTGGGCATCAGTGGTTCCATTCCCACCCCTAAAAAGCAGAACGGGTAGTATTTCCTCAGACTCTCAGGGCCACTTCAGGCATATCTGACCCACATGGATTAGATTGTTGGGCACTCCAGAGTGTTATTACTGTCTTTACAGTAGTAACATTGAATGTTAATGGATTAAATTCCCCAATCAAAAGACTCACACTGGCACAATGGATAAGAAAATATGAGCCATCTATATCTTGTCTGCAAGAGACTTACCTTACACCCAAGCATACCAATAGATTGAAAGTGAAAGGTTGGAAAAAGATATTTCACATATGCAGTAACCACAAAAAAAAAAAAAAAAAAAAAAAAAAAAAAGCTGGAAGCTATACTTATATAAGATGAAATAGATTTTAAAAGTAAAACTGTTATTAGAGACAAGGAAGGATATTATATAATAATAAATGGAGCAATTCACAAGGAAGAAATAATAATAATAAATGTATATGCTTCTAACCAGGATGCCACAAGATATAGGAGGCAAATACAGACATATCTGAAGGGATGAATAGATAGATCTACAATAATAGGTGGAGATTTCAATAAATCACTCTCAGCATTGGATAAAACATCTAGGCAGAGACTCAATAAAGAAACAGAGAGGTTGAATAATATGACAAATGAATTAAACCTAATAGACATACACAGAATATTGCACCCCCAAACAGCAGGATATACATTCTTTTCAAGTGCTCATGGATCTTTCCCCAGGATGGACCATATGTTGGGTCACAAAGCAGATCTCAATAAATTAAAAAGATTGAAATTTCACAGAGTACTTTCTCTGATCATAATGGAAGAAAATTGGAAATCAACAAGAGGAGGAAAAGGGGGAAATTCACGAATATAAGGAGATTAAATAATACAGTCTTAAATAATCAGTGGATCAAAGAAATTTCAAGAAAAATCAGTAAATATCTTGAGATGAATGAAAACAAGAACACAACATAGCAGAACTTATGGGATACAGTGAAGGCTGTACTGAGAGGGAAATATATAGCGCTCAATGCTTACATTAAAAAAGAAGAAAGAGCTAAAATCAATCACTTAACTACACAGCTGGAGGAATTAGAAATAGGACAGCAAACTAATCCCAAAGTCAGTAGAAGGAATTAAATTTGAAAAATCAGAGCAGAAATAAATGAAATTGAGAACAAAAAACAATAAAGAGAATTAACAAAACCAAAAGTTGGTTCTTTGAGAAGATTAACACAATCAACAAATCCTTAGCTAGAATGACATAAGAAAAAGAGAGAGATGATGAGAACAAATGAATGGAAGATGAAAATGGGGACATTACTACTGACCCCACAGAAATTAAAGAGATCATAAGAGAATACTATGAACAACTATGCCAAAAAACTAAACAACATAGACAAAATGGAAAAATTCCTAGAAACATATGAACCTACACTGACCCTAGAAGAAATAGAAGACCTCAACAACCAAACAAAGTAAAGAGATTGAAACAGTCATTAAACAACTTCCCAAAAGTTGTTGAAAGCCCAGGACAAGATAGTTTCACAGTTGAGTTCTTCCAAGCATTCAACAATTTAATACCAATCTTATTCAAACTCTTCCAAAAAATTGAAGAAAAAGGAACAATACCAAACTCATTCTATGAAGCCTATATCAACCTAATACCAAACCCAGATAAAGATATTACTAATGATTTCCCTAATGAATACAGATGTAAAAACCATAAAAAAATATTTGCTAATCAAATCCAACAGCACATTAAGAGAATTATTCATCATGATCAAGTGGGTTTTATATCAGACATGCAAGAGTGGTTCAACACAAGAAAGTCAATGTAATACACCACATTATTTAATCAAAGAAGAAAAATTACATGATCCTATCAATTGATTCAGAAAAGGAATTTGACAAAATACAGCATCCTTTCTTGATAAAAATCTACAAAATATAGGAATTGAAGGAACCTTTCTCAACATGATAAAGGGCATATATGAAAAACCCACAGCTAACATTGTGCTCAATGGTGAAAGACTGAAAGCTTTCCCGTTGAGATCAGGTACAAGACAAAGATGCCCACTGTCACCACTGTTGTTCAATATAGTGCTAGAGGTTCTAGCTAGCACAATCAGGAAGAAAAAGAAATAAAAACATTGAATTTGGAAAAGAAGTAAAATTTTCCCTATTCACAGATGAAATGATACTATATCTAGAAAGTCCCAAAAAATCTGCAACATAGCTGATAGAGCTAATAAACGATTTCAGTAATGTGTCAGGATACAAGATTGATATGCAAAAATCATTAGTGTTTCTATATAATTGTAATGCACAATTAGGAAGTCAGGAAAAAAATTCCATTTTCAATAGCGACTAAAAGAATCAAATATTTAGGACTCAACTTAACCAAGGATGTAAAGCACTTGTATTCAGAAAACTACAATGAATTGTTAAAAGAAATTTAAAAAGTTCTAAATAATTGGAAGAAAATTGCATGCTCATGGATTGGAAAACTAAATATTATTAAGGTATCAATTCTACCCAAATTGATATAATTATTCAATGCTAGCCCAATAAAAATTTCACCAGCATTTTTTAAACAAATGGAAAACACAATTATCAAATTTGTTTGGAATGGTAAGGGGCCCTGAATAGCTAGAAATATCTTAAAAAGTAAAAGCAAAATTGCAGGACTCTCACTTCTGGACTTTAAATCATAGTACCTAGCTATAGTGGTAAAAACAGCATGGTATAGGCATAAAAATAGACACATAGACCAATGGAACCAAATTTGTAGTTCAGAAACAGACCCTCACATCTATGGTCAAGTGATTTTTGACAAGTCTATCTAAACCCTATCCCAGCTGGGGCAGAACAGTCTATTCAATCAGTGGTTTGGGAAAAACTGGATATCCACAGCCAAGATAAAAGAGCAAAAAATCCAATTAAAAAATGGGTGAAGGACTTAAGTAGACATTTCTCCAAAGAGGAAATACAAATGGCCAAAAATCACATGAAAATATGTTCCATATCACTAGGTATCCGGGAAATGCAAATCAAAATGACATTGGGATATCATCTCACACTGTATAGAATGGTCATTATTTAAAGAACCTGAAAACAATAAGTACTGGAGAGGATGTGGAGAAATAGGAATGCTTCTTCAGTGTTGGAGGGATTTTAAAACGTTGCAGGCTCTGTGGAAGACAGTTTGGCTGTTCCTCGGGAAGCTAAATATAGAACTGCTATATGATCCAGCAATTCTTCTACTAGGAATATATTCAGAAGAACTAAAAAGTATGACACAAACAGACATCTGCACACCCATGTTCATAGCAGCATTATTCACAATTGCCAAAAGATGGAAATAACCCAAGTGTCCATCAACCAATGAATGGATAAACAAAATGTGGTATGTACCACATGATATAATATTATGCTGTGGTAAGAAGAAATGAAATAAGAACACATATGATAACATGGATGAACCTTGAAAATATTATGCTAAGTGAAGTAAGCCTGACACAAAAGGACAAATATTGCATGGTCTCATTAATATGAACTAAATTTTAAGAATAAATGTATGGAGGTAAAACCTAGAGTGTAGGTTATTAGGAGATAAGAGGAGGGTTGAGAAGAACTACTGTTGCTTAATATATGTAGAAGTTTTAATTAATTTTATTGTAAAAGTGTGGAAATGGATAGAGTTGATGGTGACACATTATAGTGAGTAGCAGCTGGTTTATAAATGGGATTGTGGCTCAAAAGGGTAGTCTAGGGATTTATATGCCAATTGAAAGAAAGCTAGAGAAAAAAATTGGGATTGAATAACACAGTGAATCCAATGGTGCATGAGAATTGTGGTTGATGGTACAGCTGGAAGATTGTCCTTCTGTAAGCTAGAATGGATGTATGTCACTATTACAGGGTGGTCGGGATTTGGAGAAGCATGGGAAAAATACAACTGGTGTGAGCTATATACTGTGGTTAACAGCAATACTGTAATATTCTTGTATCAATGCCAAAGATGTACTATGTTTATAATGGGGGATGGGTATGGGAAAATATGCCATTTTATAATCTGTAACAAATGTTCCACCACAAAGTGGCATGTTGGTGAAGGGGTGTTGTATGGTAATTTTACACATGTGCATGATTGTTTTTAAGTCCACAACCTCTGTAGTTAAAATATATTAAATTAAAAATAGGGTGGTTTGTAGGAAAAATACACCAAATGTAAGATATAGATTATAGCTAGTAGTAATATTTTTAAATAATGCTTTTGCACAGTTTGTAACAAATGTTTCACAACAATGTAAGGTGTTGCTGGGGGGGGTGATGTATGGGACCCCTGTATGATGTTATGAATGCACAGCAGTTTGATATTATTGATGAATTCCAAAAAGAAATATTGATTATATTTGTAAACTAGTCTGTCAGAGGTTTCACTTTTACTTGATTAAATAATGATTAAGGCTTTGAATGGGCCACATCTGTAAGTTGCTGAGTCCCCACTCCATTGGTAGGTGGGGACTCACAGGGAAACTGCACTGCAGAGAAGGGAGGTGAGAGTTCTGATCCAGGAGTCCAGGAAGTAAACACACAGAGAAACAGATACATGAGGAAGAAGAGAAGATTCCATTAGACAAGGCAGAGGCCCCAGGAAGAGACAAGCTGTTCACTTGATAGTCTACAGCTGGTCTTGTGGAGAGAGGAGAGCAGCTGAGCACAAAGAGCAATGAGCCCTGGGAAGAGAGGAACACAGGAAGTCTGATCTCTTCCAGACATCTTGCTCCAACACATGGCAACAGACTTTGGTGAGGCAAGTAACTTATGCTTTATGGCTTTGTGACTAAGTTTCTACCTCAAATAAATACCCTTTATAAAATCCAGCAGATTTCTGGTAC
Source organism: Tolypeutes matacus (assembly GCA_026826555.1). NCBI lineage: Eukaryota > Metazoa > Chordata > Mammalia > Cingulata > Chlamyphoridae > Tolypeutes > Tolypeutes matacus. The sequence continues at coordinate 12,710,542 of JAKSZT010053767.1, forward strand.
TTTCCATCAGCACCCCTTTGGCTGAATAATACAGAATTTAGTACTGAGGAGTGAGGAAGTGCTTTTGCAATTACCAAAATGCTGGAACTGTTTTTATAAATGGGTAAGGGTTATTTTTTGGAGGAATTGTGAGATGTTTGATAGACAAGGCCTAGAATGCTTTGAAGAGACCTTTTACTGGTGCCTTAGAAGTAAATGATGAAACTATTATTGGAAAATGGAGGAAAGGTGATCTGCGTTATAAAGTTGCAGAGAACTTAGCAAGAGTGACTCCTGGTGTTTTACAGAAGGCAGAATTTGAAAATGGCAAGCCTGGGCATTTTGCTGAACAATTTTCCAAAGTAAACTTGAAAAATGCAGCTTGGCTTCTCCTTGCAGATTATAGCAAAATGCTGGATGAGAGAGATAAGCTGAGGACTGAACTGTTGGGAACAAAGAAACCAGAAACTGATTCCAGAAATTCCAAGCCTCTGGAAATCAATCCCCCAGATGATAGTGCCCCATTTGAGGACTTAACTAAACTTAGAACTTGTAAATCAGGATTGAACTTGCAGATATTTAGGATAGAATTGTGAGAAGCTAACTGTCTGATGGCTTGGACGCCTGCTTCCTGCATGCTAAACCAACAAATTTTTGAGAAATGTACTAGAGAGGTTAAGACTCTACCCCAAAGATTGGGTAAAGTGTGCAATCACCCCAATGTTCTTGGAGAGTGAGGTCTGGAGTTTGTTCAACACCCAGATGCTTGATGAGGATGGAACCAAGAAAATGGCCATTGGGCAACCCTGTGGAAACGGTGGGTCACATGAGGCCCCAAAGAGAAGAAACCATCATCTTAAGAATGACTCTTAATCAAAGTAGATATTACCCCAATTAGTGGTGCTCCTGAGGGCTCTGGAAACATCCAGACACTATAGTCAGGGCAGATAGCTCAGGAGTTTGGTGCCTTGCCAGGGGACTCTTCTTTGGATTTTGCACTCTCCCATGTGACAGAGTTGGACTCTATTGTGGTTTCCCTACACATGGCTCTTCTATCCTTCTATTTAAACCTATAATTAGTACCAAGCAGATAGGGGTATATCCCAGAGGCTTAAATCTTTGGTTGTCCATGTGCTAACTGGGCCCTGAAACTCAATAGAGTTTCACCACCTACTTTCCAGTTCATTGATCAGGACAGCTAACATGGAGGTAATGATGGGCAACTACCATATCAAGGAACTGAGTGTATTATACAACTGCAAGCAAGAGAGTCCCTTCTGTTGGGCCTATGGGATCATAGCACACTCTCAATTAGAGGTGGAGTGGACATCACCTTACTAGAATCCTCAGAACTAGGGAATGAGCTATGGACTAAAGTAAACTTACAGGTATTCTACTATAGACTTATTGTGATTCTAGCATGGAAGAATTTATATCATTGATGTGGAAGCAGTGCCCACTGGAGGTTCTGAGGGCAGGGAGAGGGAAAAACATGTATAATATGGGGGCATTTTTGGGACTTGGGAATTGTTCTGAATGGCATTGCAATGACAATTCTAAATCTTGTCATAACCTACAGAATTGGGTGGGAGAGAGTCTAAACTACAATGTAAACTTTAATCCATGCTTAGTGGCAATGCTCCAAAATATGTTCCTCAATTGTAATGAATGTACCTCACTAATGAAGGATGTTGTTAATGTGGGGAAATGTGGGAGGTGTGGGGAGCAGGGCATATGGGAACTCCCTATATTTTTTTATATGATATTTGTATAATCTAAGTATCTTTAAAAGAATAAAATATAAAAAAATATAAAATTTTTAAAAAAGAATGACTTTCAGACTTTGACATCTAATGAAGTATGCCCTGCAAGTTTACAGAATTGTTCTGGACCCATAACTTATGTTTCCTTCTCAATTTCTCCTTACTGTAATGCAAATGTTTATCCTTTGTCTGCTCATTTGTATGTTGGAAGAAGATAAATGGTTTGTAAGTTCCAAAAGTCTATAACAGATGGGACTTGCCCCAAGACAAACTGTATTTCTTTAAACCGATTGTGATATGATTCTGAACTTGCATTGTTACTAATTTAAGATTTTTTGACTATTGTAATGTTTTTTTGGAATTCAGAGGGTGGAGTGTAGCAGTTTGATATTATTGATGAATTCCAAAAAGAAATACTGATTATGTTTGTAAACTGGCCTGTCAGAGGTTCATTAGTTCTTGATTAAATAATGATTAAGGCTTTGATTGGGCCACATGGGTAGGATGTTAGGTCCCCATCTCCTTGGTGAGGGGATTCACAGAGAAACCGCAGTGCAAAGAAGAGAGGTGAGAGTTTTGATCCTGGAGCCTGGGAAGTAAACACACAGAGAAGCAGATGCATGAGGAAAGAGAGAAGTCTCCATTAGACATGGCAGAGACCCCAGGAAGAGAGGTGAGCTGTTTGCCTGATAGCTGGCCTTGTGCAGAGAGCAGAGCATCTGAGTCAAAAGAGAAACAAGCCCCAGAAAGAGAGGAACACAGGAAGCTTTAACCCTTGCAGATGATGGCAGCCATCTTACTTCAAAACGTGGCAACAGATTTTGGTGAGGGAAGTAACTCATGGTTTATTGCCTTGTGACTGTAAGCTTCTGCTCCAAATAAATACACTTTATAAAAGCCGGCAGATTTCTGTTACTTTGCATCAGCACCCCTTTGGCTGACTAATATAGCATTTTTATTTTGTAAGTTCACAACGTTTACTATTCAATTATTGTTTATGTATGCTCATGTATGAATGATCTACTTCAATAAAAATATTTTTAAATTTACTTGTATATATGATATTTCTAGCCATGGATAACCATAAAATGCTTTTCTCTTAAATAATGTCTGGAAGTATGTATAAAAGACCTTCAGGACATGGGAAAGATTTTGTAAATCAAGAATACCTCAAGAATTTCAAGACTCTGATTCTGGCCAAGATAGAGAGACAGGGACCAGATTTAACTTTTTGAAACATTTCAAAAAAATATGGTGAAAAGGTATGAAAAAATTCTATTCAATTATTGAACATTAGGCAGGAGAAAACTGTAATTTGTGAGAGGTAGGAAACAAATGAGATGAAGGCTATTATTGCCCTATCTTACAGCCTAGAGAACATTTTTGAGGCTCCACCTAGGGAAGAGGAATGCAATGGTCTCTTTTAGTTGAGGAGATGGAATTATGCATTTAGGGAGGAAAATTTTTTTAGTGTTTCTATGACATAGTACTGGAGAGGAGAGAGCTGCATAGACAGAAAGAGCTTTGGAGATTTGCAGAGTGTTCCTTTTGTATTCAGAAGACTACTGATCATTGCATGCCTGTAAACAAATTATATGAGGTTGGGAAAATAATCACTTGAAAGGAGCAGAGGTACTAATCCGTAGAGCTCACATAAGATCAGGAATAGTTTATGCTTCAACCAGCCATATCGGAAACTTCTCTCTGAAAGGGCATCAGGTTAAATATTCAGAAAGATTTTCCTCAGTTTTGGGGCAAAGTTAGCTCCAAACCAATCACTGCTTGAACCCACATAACAAAGTTTAAAGGCAACATCTGAAACAATGAACTTTTCCAAGTCACTTATAACTAGGTAAAATTCACAGGTCTGGCATTCAATATAAAATTACTATGTATATAAAGATGACATTAAATATGAAACCATAACCAACTAAAAGAGCAATTAATAAAAAAGCTGACCAAGACATGACAAGGATTATAGAATAAGGAGAGAAGAACATTAAAATATTTATTTAAACATAGGGGAGTGGATATAGCTGAAGTGGTTCAGCACTTGCTTCTCATGTAAGAGGTCCTGGGTTCAATCCCTGGTACCTCAAAAAACAAACAAACAAACAAAAACAACCAATTATATATGTTAAAAAATAGTAGACGAAGGATTGATCATGTTAGGTAGAGACATGGAAATTTTTTTTTAAGTACAAATAAAATTTACATACTTGAAAAATACAAAATATGAAATGAAAATTTCACTGCATACAATTAATGCATATTAGAGACAGCAGAAGAAAAATATAGTAAATATTAAGATTTAACAATATAAATGATCTGAAATGAAAGACAGAGAAAAAATTCTGAAATGGAAAATGAGAAAAACTTGAGTTATGAAACAATTTTAAGCAAAATGATAGAGATCTAATTGAAATCCTAGAAAAAAAGTAGGGGAAAGAAAATATTTAATAATCAATAATGGTAAAATACCTCCATATTTGATGAAAAGTATAAATTCACAGAACCAAAATGTTCAACAATCCCTACACACGAGAAACAAAAAAAAATTACACCAAGACACATCTTAATCAAGTTCCTTAAAATCAATAATAAAAAACTCTGAGAATCAGTGGAAGGTAATAAAATACACTACATGCAGACGAAAAGAATAAGGATGAGAACATAATTCACGTTGGAAACAACAAAATCCAAAATAGAGTAGAGTAATATTTTTAAAATACTTAAAAAATATATAAGCTCTTGGTCTTGAATTTATTAACACAGAAAATCTTCTTAAAAATTTAGGTGAAACAGACAGTTATTTCATATAAAAATAGCTGGAAGAATTCATGACCAACAAATCTTCATTACAATAAATGTTAAAGGCAAAGGGAAAATGATATCGGATAAGACTGTGGATCTACACAAAAAAGTTAAAGGCATTGGAAATGGTAAATATGAGGGAAAATATATGATATTTTCTTATGTTTTAAATCTCTTTAAAATTTTTTACTATTTAAACAAAAAAATCACAATGTATTATGGGGTTTTATGACCTGTGTAGAGTTAAAATTTAAGGCAACAATTGTACAAAAGCCTTGAAGTGTAGAACTCAACCCAGAGCAACAAAATGCACATTCCTTTCATCTCTATACATATCATTTACCAAGACAGACCACAACCTAGGACATGAAAAAACTCACCTAAATACAGGGACTAATGTCATGCAATCTATTTTCTCCGATCTCATTTGCAATAATAATAACTTGATAAAATGTTATCTTAAAAGTATTTCAAGAGTCTAATATATTTGAAGGCTAATCAACATATTTCTAAATAACAATTGACTAAAATTTAAGAGAATAGTGTGAAAATATTTTAAATAAATGAAAATGAAAACACCATATATCAAAATTTATTGGATAGATCTATTACAGTATATAGCAGAAATTGTGTAGCACTAAAATTCAATATTAAAATAGAAGAACAGTTTCAAAGCAATTACCTCAACTTTCCCTTTAAGAAAGCAAAACAAGGAGAATAAAATAACACAAAGAAGATATAGGAAAGGAAATAACAAAGTTCAGAGAAGAAATCAATAACACATGTAAAAGGAAATTATAAGGAAAATCAATGAAAACCTTAGTTCTTTTAGAAGATTAAAAAAAAAAATTGTTAGCCATTTAGCCAGACTGATCAGAAAAAAAGTGGATGTGATGAAATTTACTAATGGCAGATATGATAAAGGTGACATAACTACAATTTCTACATATTTTAACAGAATAATAAGAGAATACTCTGAATAACCCATTACAATAAATTCAACAAAATAGATGAAATGGACAAATTCCTGGAAATATATAAACTCCAGCATTAGGTGGCTTCACTGGGGGAAATCTAGCAAATATTTAAACTAAAAATAATTCCAATTTTACACAAAATCTTCTAGAAAACTAAAGAAGAACTCATAAGCCAGACACTAAAGGACAACTATTGCATGATCTTATTGATAAGAAATGATTAAAATATGCATATTTGTAGCATCAAAAACTATAATATAGGTTACCAGGGGCCTGGCTGGTGATACGGAATGGAGAATTAATGATTACTTGGTAGAGTGTTCTTGTTTAGAGTGATGGAAAAGTTTGATAATGGATCATGGTAATGGTAGCACAACATTGTGTATGTAATTGACACCACTGAGTTGTAAATTTGAATGTGATTAAAAAGGGAAGTTTTAGGTTGTATATATGTTACCAGAAAAATATTTTTTAAAAATTTAAAAAATAGAGATAAAAGTGGTTATATGCGAGAGGGGGAAATAATAGTGAGGGATATCAGGAGGGAAAGGGAGGGGAGGGGATGGGAAGGAAAAGGTGGGAAAGGGATGGAAGGGGAGAGGAGAAAGAAAGATAGAAAGATAGAAAGAGAGAAGGAAGGGAGGGAGGGAGGGAAGGAGGAAAGAATGTAGGAATCTCAACCCATGCATTATGCCAAAAATAAAAAATAAGTTGATGCACAAGAGTTATATATTGCTGATGTGGGCAACAATTTCTTTATTACAAAAAGCATGAAATGTTTAAGCAATCATTAAATTAGACTTCATCAAAATTAAAATCTTTAGCCTTTCAAAAAGTCTTAAAAATAGGAAAAGTTAAGCCACAGATTGGAAGAAATTTTAGAAAACATGTATTTGACAATGCACTTGTATCTAAAACATATAAAGTCTTATTACTCAATAATAAGAAAACAACAAAATAAGCCATTAAATTTAAGCAACATATTTAAAGAAACACTTCATTAATATCTGTCAATGATAAATAAGCAAATGGAAAGATGCTCAACATTATTATTTATTAGGGAGCTGCAAATTGAAACCAAAATAAGATGCCATCAATAACCTCTAGAATGGCCTAAGTCAAAAAAGAATAACCATACCAATCATTGGTGAGGATGTAAACAACTGTAACTCTTACATACTCCTGGTGGGAATGGTAAAACTACTTTAGAAAAATTTGGCAGTGTGTTTAAAACTTAATCATACCATATCAAATGGCACATCCATTCAATTGCTATGTATTTTCACCAAAGAAATAAATCTCTATGTTTGCACAAAGACTTGTGCACCAATTTTCTTAGCAGCTTTATTTGTAATAGACAAAAATTAGAAACAACCCACCTATACATTAGTGAATGGCTAAACAGTTTTTTGTATATCCATACAATGCACTCTTACTCAGTAATTAAAAGGAATGAATTACTGATACACTCAACAACATAGATTAATGTCAAAATATTTAAAGAAGCTATGTCATGTGATTTCCATTTATATACATTTCTAGAAAATGGAAAATAATCGAATGTGACAGATTAGTGGTTACCTGCAGACTGGTAGGGATGGTTGGGTAATGATGGGAAGGAGGGATTAGAAAGCATAATAGCTAGTGTTAAAAAGCAAACGTGTGTGTGTGTGTGTATGCGTGTGTTTAATGTGGGCAGTGGATTATATGTAGCCTGATGAACAGGATGGTGCTGATGATATCGTCATATAGCAGGCATATGGGCTTGATAAAATATCAGAGAACAAATGATTTCTCATTGAATTTCTGTTATGACATTCCTAATTCCCCTTTAAAGAAATTCAATGCTTCTGATCACCAAGACATTGTGTAGGGAGTGTGGAAAGAAATAAAAATAAATATTTGAAGATCTTTTTTCATTAAACATCAATAATTGTGCATATTCTCATTTATCATGAGAATTAAGACACAGTCTTTCTTCCAATTTTGGGATGATGGTTATGCAGAAAAAGGGAAAAAATAGGCCTTAATCAACAGCCCTAAGTCTTTCTTTTCCCACTCTGGCTCCATCTTGCACCAGCAGGGTCTTGTGCACATATATGTGGACAATGCAATGCACACACCCATGCTCTGTCCTCATCTCGTACAACCATCCAATCCTTGGTCATGCCTGGGGTCTAGGAGCATGCTTACCTGCAGCAAGGTATGCTCTTGTACCTCTTTGTGAGGAGAGACCTAGAGAATGATTCAGCAAATCCCATGGACGTGGGCTCTAAGTGATTTAGGTGGGGAATTCCATGGTCCTGGGTGTTGTTTGGAAGTGGGTTAAGGATAGATATTAGGCACGTTCCCTTGGCCTAGTGGATTCTCATCCTTTGGGGAAAAGCACAGCCGAAACAGTGCCAGAGATGGCTCCACTGGTGTAATGGGCTTATGGCCAGGGCCCTATTTGCCTGAGACTTGTGCTCCAGGACATTTCATAATGGTAGACGCTCACAGAGCGTTTGGGGTCTAAAACCCACTTAGAAATAGAAAATACTCTCTGAACTGCCTTAAGTGTATGGTTTAATGTTCAGAAAAGCTGTGGTATGAAGGAAATATTCAAGATTCTGTGCCCAAGATATTTCTTTTCTTTCAGAATTTACTACAGTTATGCTACATTGCAAATGTGATTGTGTCTTCTATAATAGAGTTAATGTGTCAACTCTTTAAGCTTTTGCAGAGTGGACCATGATTTATCAATTTTGTATCTCTTTCCCTGCCTTATAATATTTAAATAGCTTTTAATGATGTCTAGCAAAATAGTGCTTAAATATGTGGTATGCATATATATAGTTCATTAACTGTGATCATTAATCACCTATACTTTTAGAAATTTATTTTGCAATTCTGTAAATTATACATATACTATTCAAGCTATGTGATCATCCCAATTTATGAGAAATGTTGGAAAACAAGAAGAATCTAACAAGATTTGAAACTTTAAAACTTCCATATGATGACTTTATTATTTGTAACATACATTAACAGAACTTTCATCTATTAAAGAAATTTCTATAGACAAAGAGAATTAAGTCTTGTATATAATAATTTGAATGACTATTTTCTCAAGTGTCCCAAGGATGGGGCATATTTATTACCTTTCTAGATATCTAGAGAAAAGTTTACTTATTGCATATAATGGATGTCTTCAGTCTTTAAGGGCTTAAATCTCTCACAGAACTCCATTGAGAAAGGCTGATTTAATAGGTGCTCTGTTCTTTGACTATGATTATTTCACAAGGAAATATCATGGATAATTGAACTATTCACTGTCCTGTAGATATTATATGGAGTTTTTTGAAAAAATAAATATATTCCAGTTGAGAATATAAATTCAATTATATGTTTAATTTAATAACAAATTCACATATTTTCTAATAGAGCGTGAAGTAATAAGGTCTAGCAAATCAAACTATCCCTCTATTCACAGACATCATGTCTTCACATTTGTATTATTTTAAGGGCATGTATTTGGCTTCTGCAAATCCATTTTATAAACTGATCATTTGGATTTCCTCCTTATCTTGGCCTTTTCTAATAACTAATCTCCTTCAATAAACATAAAGTATACCAAGGAAAACCAAGTAGATGGTTAGATTGTAATTTGCACAACATTATGCTTTTATCCTGGGTTGAAATAGTTGATTTTGGTCTCTTTCTTAGATTCCAATTAGCATATACTTGATATTCAGTAAAGAACAAAGATTTTAAAACCTAAGTCACCTTCCTAATGCTCTGAAAATGTGCAAGCACTTAAAAAAAAAAAAGAACGTACTGTCAGCTCTCCTGCAATGGCAATGTCTTTTGCATCTTTTTATTTTTAGTCTATTCACACACTCAAGGTTATGACTCGTACTCCCAGGTTTGTAAATGAAATAATAAAGGATATGGGGACATTCGTTACAGCATTTGTGAATAATACTACTAAAAACTGTGTCATAGAGAAGGCTAACTAATTATTTGTGTATGTGTGTGTATTATGTCTTTACTGAAATCGCTCTATGTAATTTCAGTAATAATGCCTGTACCTTATTTAAGACAAACAATTTTATCATAGGGATGTAAACTATATTCCAACACAGTTTTCCAATACTTTTTAAAATTAGTTGAGCATGGGAGAAAAAAAATAAAACACTTAACTACTTTGCATAGAGCAACATTGTTGGACTGGTAGATGGAGGAGAATTGAATTCTAGTGTTGGTTTTAGTATGGTTTGGGGAGAACATTTAGTGTTTCTAAATTGTCAGATTTTCTCATCATTTAAAAGAGGAGTGCAATTTATTATTTTAAAAATCATCCAGCATCAATATGCTGAGGCTAGCTATACTTTGTAAAATAACTTGGTCATCTTAATCAGATGATACATATTCATCACTTACCTCTAGATTAATAATGGTATCTAATATTGACATTGCTAAAATTAACTGAGTGCAATTACTGAGTTCAAATTGACAAGGAAATTTGAATACTTAGTTATAATATTTTTTAAAATTTTAAGCTAAAATGTGAAAAAGAGTAAAATGAAAAACAGTGAACCAAATATAGAAGCACAACAGTATTCAAAATACTACTTAATTCTAATATTCAAGTTGCCTTGGCATCAGCTCATAAGAATCCAGACTGGATTAGATCAAAGACCATTTCTTTGTCCACTCTGATTCTGAGTTATTGCTAGTTCCTATCAAGTTCTTAAAAATTGGTATCAGGGAAGCGGCTGTGGCTCAATCAGTGGGGCTCCCGTTTACCATATGGGAGGCCCCAGTTTCGGTTCCAGGGCCTCCTGGTGGGGGCAGGCCCGCCCGCGCGGCGTGGTTGGCTGACCCGGCGGGCGCAGGCGGCAAGGGGGGGGGAATAAATGAATAAATAAATAAAATCTTTAAAAAAAAAAAAAATTGGTATCAGATCCCTTACATACTGATACCCTTTTTTTTGTTGTTGTTTTTGTTTTTCTTTTACACCTTTTTAATAAATAGAATGTTTAAGGTTATTTTTCATTTCACATACCCTTTACCACTCTTTACTGATCCCTGAAAATAATATTTTCATAGTATTCCTAATTAAAGAGAAATTTCTACCATTGACATCCTTATAATAGATAGGTGGGGTGTATAAGTTATAGGATGTGCTCACAATGCAACTTTATGTTTGTCTCCCCGTCCCTTTAAATGGAAAATGTAGCAGAACCAATGGCTCTTCTGCTCACCTTAAATAATAGAAGGTACTCTGGCAATCACCGTAACTCATAAAACATTGTCTGGATTCGGTATTTAGAACATGACAAGTCCACAATGATAAGACTTTTCCTCTTTCATGTGTGAATAGAGATTAAGCTAGACAACAGTTCCATCCTGATTCATTGTGTAATGATGAGGTTTTCTGCATCTTTTAAAGATTATTCTCACCATGGAACCATGCTCTGCAACTCTCAGGCTTCAAGTGATAAATTTCCTCTCTTGGGTTGGCTGCTTCTTCCAACTTAACTGATATCCCAATCAGGAAAGAGATTTTTGTGCCCCTGCCAGTCAATCTTCAACCTTTTTAGGAAAGTACTGTTCTACTCAAGATCAAATATAAGATTTATGCCTTCTTTATTTTATATGAATGGAATCATGCTCTATGCATTCTTTAGTGTCTGGATTATTTTGTTCAATGCAATGCTTTTGAGATTTGATCCTCCCCCTCTTCCTACATATATTCTTGTGTAGAAGTTAACATAGGTGAAGCCTGGACTTCTTTTCCTGTATAGCATATATTCAGTCTATCAGAAACAGTTTCCTTGTAAACTATGGAAATGCAAGCCAAATAATTCAACAGCATTCTTCTGGATCCGCCACCAAATTAGTTAATCCAGGAATCGCAGTTCATACTCTGGTACAACTGCAAGGATTACCTATGAAGCTCCCTTAGGATTTGACATGGTCTCTAATTGTGGAAACTAGGATCCACAGGACTGTTTTCCTCCATAAAATGCTCCCCAAATTATTTCTCTTCTCCATGCTCTAAACTGTGTACCAGAGAGGTAAAACAATTTTAAAACAATTTTTTTCTTAGTAAAATATGCATGCGGGTAGTCTGTTTCACTCTAACTTTTGATTTGGAAAATAAGTTATTGTATTGACCAATGAGGTAAGAATAAGTCAAGAAGAATGCTGTAATAGATGCAGTGATTGCTGAAAACTAGCTAGTGGAGGAGTGAAGAATGAATAATAAGGGAACTTCTGTTAATAGCCAAGAATTAAGTGCATGAGGACCCCTTACTCACCCTCTATCTCACCAAAAACTAGAAACCTCTATTTCAATCATACAATTTATAAAACAAACACAGACTTGCATGTATCTTAGGAAGATACATATAGAAATTATTTTTAAGCCATCTAAAAGTCTAATAATTCTATAAAAATATTAAACCTGTTCCCACCACTTGTACAAAATTTATGCATGTGACATGGAGAATCAGGGCTCATTTTTTCCTTTATAATCCAGCAGTACAGCACCGTTTGTTTAAAAGATTTTCATTTTCTTATTTAATTGCTTTAATTGCTTTGCCCCTTGATCAAAAATCATTTATCCATGTATGTGTGGGTATAGTTCTGGACTCTCTATTATCTTGTACAAAAGGAATTTTACAATATTTTATTTAAAATAGACAAAACCTGAAAACAATCCAAATTTCCATTAATAAGAGAATGGATAAACAATTCTTTTATATTCCTATAATGGAATACTACTCAGCAAAATCAAAGGAATGAACTAATCATTACAAAATGGAAACACAGTTACTTATAAGATCAACAAAAGTAAAAAATATGAAGTCTTTAAAAAGGATAATTTTTCTTCTGTTTTGAAATAGATGACTAAGTTTTCCAATGTGTCTTTATCACTGAGTAATAAAATGGGCAATATCTTCAATGTCATGTCTAAAGAATGTATAAAAACATATAGTTTCAACCACTTTTCTTTTGATTTTACCAATTGAAGAAAATGGCATAATGCCAAAGTGTATGAAAGTAAATTCATCCTTAAAAGGAGCCAAATATAAGGTCTGAGATAGTACATTTCTAATGCCCCATAATAATGGTTGGAATTTAGAATATCTAGAACAATGAGAGATTGGTATTTTTAAATCAATATTTGACATTTTTCTTTTCTGACATAGTGCCTGAACATATAGGAGGAATTGAAGAACAGAATTAAATTTGCATCAGCCCCTTTATTCCAGATCCATTTGTTTTGATATTAATAAATGCCCCTCTTTCCTGAAAATGAGTAATTATAAGAGAAAGGATTTCTATTTATTATCTATATAGTGATTATTAATTTATACCATGCTTGAAGATATATTTCCGAACATACTAACAAACTGCAAAGTATCTATCTATTGGTTTCTAAGAGGCAAAATGTCTAAAACTGGAATCCCACTTAACCTCACTAATAGGTGTCAGCATAAAACAAATTATAACTGGTAATATGTTAATTACAGTGGTTTGAAACTGTACCTACTCCAGAAAAACATTTTCTTAAATTTAATAATCCATTCCTTTGTGTGTGAATCCATTATAAGTAGGACCTTTACTTCAATTAAGTTGTGACCCACCTCAATCAGGACGGATCTTTAATCTTATTACTGGATTAGTTTGTAAGATAATTAAATTCAGACAGAGAGTGAGAAAGCCACAGGAAGCAAGAAGCTAAAAGGAACCAAGAAGAGAAGACCAGGAGATGCCACCATGTGCCTTGCCATGAGTCAGAGGAGCCAAGCATCAGCACAAGTGGGTCTTTGGGAAGAAAGCATTGCCTTGATGATGTCTTTATTTGGACATTTTCCCAGCCTCAAAACTGTAAGCTAATGTATCCGCATTGTTTTAACCAAACCATTCATTATACTTGCTGGAGCAGCTTAGGAAACTAAAACATTAATCATTTAGATAATGATATTGGCAATACACAAAGAATCATTTTCCTATGCCTCTAATGGATTAAACGATGAAATATATATGTTAAATATCTTGAACAAAAAAATATATTTAACACATAGTTATAACAATTTAATTGTATAAATACAATGAATAAAATTTGTGTTCAAAAAATATTTTCAAATATCCCATAAATTACATTTGCTTTATTAGAATTTGCAAATACATTTCTTTATCAGCAAAGCATTTGGGTACCCAGTATAAGATGAAAACAGAGTTATATTTAATATTTAACTAATTAAAAGTAACATGAATGAGGTGAAAAAATGTAACATGAAAGTGCAAAAATGTTCAAGAATTTATCATGAATACTTCCAATTTTCTCTCTAAATGTCAAGTACTATTTTACATGTAATAAACACTGGAAGGTGCTTGCTAATATACCTCTGCAATGACATTTTTTAGTATGACCTTTCTTTCTAACAATAACTTACATTTTAATTAAATTGGACCATTTTCATTACATGATAATATCTCCGTGCCATATGTTTTCATCCTCCTTTCTCAGAACTCATAGTTAAAGGTCATAGACTTTAAAAATTATTGAAACTAACAGAATTGCTAATGTATAAGAAAATAATGTGCGTGGTAGTTTTTCTTTTGTGAATGTGAAATTCACTAATATTTTAATATATTTGAAAGAAAGAATACAATAATAAAATGTCTCAAATGTTCATTAACAAATCACAAAATTTGGAAGTTTGTCTCAATGGATTTCTGAGTTTGTTTTCTTTTCATATTTTTACCTTTGTAGCTTAGTTTTGGAAAAGATGTCACTAACCATATGAAGAGCTGAATTATGTAATCAATAATCATATTCCATTAAGAAGGATTTTAAAAATGGAAAGTGAATTAAAACATAAATAAAAATTATTTTTACTTTACAATATTTCAGTTATTATAAAAAAAAATCATAAGAAAACTGAATTAAAAGAAAAAAAATCACCAGAAGCTTCCATTTTACCATTTTTATTTCTGTTGTAGGTAAATTTCCTTTTTATTTTTAAAAGTACTCGTGTGATGATGATGAGATAGTGTGACAAATAAATGGCAAAAAAGAAAAAAAATTAAGATTCATTGTACAAATATAACTTTTTTCCTAGTATTTTATCTTAGCTCAGAACAAGCTAAGAAGTAATTAAATAAGATTATTTCAAATTGTCAATAAATTAAATATACAAAGTTAGAATCAATCTATAGAATTTTATAAATTCTTTAATTCTCTATCACTCTTATAAATGTATGTATTTACCTTTACATAGTTTACACCTTTACTTTTTAAAATTAAAATTATTAGCCATTTATAGTAAACATCATCATATTGCTTCTGTCCTCCCGTTTATCTAATTCCCTCTTTCTGTATAAATACTAGTCCCTTACATGACCTCTCAAAGTTTATTTTTTATGCCTATAAAAGAAAATAAAAAATCTTCTAAAAAACTTAAAATGACTGTGTACAATTTAATATATTCTTCACTTTTTATAGCTAAATAACATATGTTGAAGGATATTCAGAGAAAAATTAATAGTTCTAGCTCAATTGTTTTACAGCTTTAGTTTTGTTGAAAGGATAAATTTACCAAACATGTTTCTTCAGTATTCTATGAATAAACATTTATAGTGTTATACTTAACAAATATAGCTAGCTACAAATAATACTTCTGTGATTAAACCTGTAGATAGTCATTTCATACAAAATGAGATCAATTAAATCAATAAGAAATAACAAGTTATAAAAATAAATAAATAAGGATGACAATTACCAGTGAAACTAAAAGGAAATATAAATGGTTGTTAAAGATGTGAATATCCTCACTCTCAACTCATAAAAGAAATGCAATTGAAACCACCCTAAAACACTATTATTTTCCTATTAGACAAGTGAAAAATCTAAAGTTTGATAAAAAACATTAATAGCAAAGATGTACGGAAACAGGATGGGAAAATAAATGTTGCCATATGCTAATGGTAAGGATATGTGTGAAACAATCACTATGAAGAGCTGTACTATTACATGGAAATATCCAATATACCTATATATCTTATTTTAGTAAATTGAACACAATTACAAATACATCTGCCTTTTGATCTAGCATACCAGTTTTTCAGATCTTTCTTACTGGTCTAAGAATGGATGACTATATTAGGTTTACTTCTCACAACATTTTTTTGTTTGTGGCAATAAAAGGTTGGAAATAACCCAAATATCCCTTTAATAAGGGATTGGTTAAATAAATAATTGATTTAATAGAATATTATCCACCTGTTTAGAAGAATGAGGAAATGTGTTATAAACTGACATTCATCATTCCAAGATATCTTATTAACTAAAATAAGCAAAGTACAGAATTTTATATATAATATGCCATAAGTTGTAGAAAAAGAAACATTAGTGTATATATTTGTATCTGCTTCAATTACGCAGTAACTCCTTTCAAATACCTCAAATACTTCTATACTCCTCTCGTTAAGAGATAGAGTATCCGTGCCCTCCCTGTGAATCTTGGTGGGCCTGTGACTCATTTATATACAATAGAATATGTCAGAGGTGATGCTGTGACCAAAGTCAGCATCAAATGTGTGTGAGCTGTGCAGTTGTACTGAGTCTGTACTTATAAGTGTCCCATGTACTGTTAACACTTTAGCATCACAACCTTGAAATTCTTAAATATTATTGAATGAGGACATCCTAATTTTCATTTTGCATTGGATTGTGAAAATTAAGTACCTGGTCTTATTTGTAAATACAGAGGCTGGGTCACTTTGTTCAATGGAATACTCATGCTTGGAGCTCTGAGACACCATACAAGATGTCCAACAACCCAGAAATCAGTGTCTGGAATACCGGCTACATGTAAGGGTCAGGTACATGTGCTCCTATTGACAGTTCTTATCTTTGAGTCACTTCAGTCCAGGAGCCAAACAAATGAGTGAATAAATCTTCAATGATTCCAGAATACAGCTGTTGAATTGCCCCAGCCAGGTTGAAGTTCTGGACATCATGGAGTACACACAATCTGTCCCTGCTGTGCCCTGCCAGAACTGATGACCCATAGACATCATGACACAATTGCAGCTGTTTGAAGCCACTAATTTTGGGGTAAATTTGTTATGTAGCAGTAGTAGACAGAACAATTTATTAAGAAACTCTGAAAGGAACATAAGGAACTAAACAAGTGTTTATTGTGGAGGGATAGGACAGAAAAGGGATACTTTTTTCACTGTAAATCTTTTAACATGTCTGGTACTTTAAGTACATGGATGTATTGTTCAAAAACGATAAGAAATATGAAGACAGAAGAAAATCTAAAAATATTACATAGGGGCATATGAGCTATAGAGAAAATATAGAGGTGGGACTTTCTGAATAAATTTTGGTGAGCACTTGTTATTCTGGGGTAAGAGCAAGACTTAGGGAGTTAATTTACAACTGTAGAGACAGTAAGAGAATTCCAGGGAGGTGCATTTAACTTCAAAAGTATGTTTTTACATTCCAAGGCACAATCAGTCCTGGAAACTTGAAAAACATATTTAGGTTGTAAAAGGTAGAGACAATGACCAGGGCTTATCTGATCCTTGAAGAGATGCATTTAACTTCAGAAAATTAGAGAAATAGCTGAGAAATCTTTAACTCTCTTTTCCAAGGAACAAAGGTTTTTCTCCCTCCTTTGGGTAGAAGAAGGAGAAGCAGGAAGATGTTTTTCCTGTACTTAGAGATTATGTTTCTCTATCACACAGTGGGGTTTTTCAGCCACTTACCTCGGAGAGTTTTTCCATCTGGCTTTCATCACATTGTGTCAATAGTAAGGACATGGGCAAAGGGGTGACCTAGTATTTATTATTTACTATAAGGTAATTAATAGAAATATATGTCTCTGATCCAGAAAAAGGCTTTTATTTTTGCACATTGTGGGTACAATCAGTAAAAGTGAATATTAAAAACCCAATAGGATAGATTCATTTGATAAAAGTATATAAAAAGTAAATGTATATCAAAAACAAATTTTAAAGTAGAGGTTATTTCAAAAAAGGCTGGTTTGAAATAAAAGAGGAACTCATAATAGATGCAGTGGTATTAGCACAAATTTGCTATTGAGTGTTAGATTGACAGATTCATTTATTATTTTGTTTTATAAATTATATACTTTTTATACTGTTTGAGTACAAATAATATACAACAAATTAAAATATGTAGTTTAAAGTAAACAATACGATCTGGGAGGCCAGTAAGGAAGCAATTTCATTTTGCCTGAAAAGAAAAAATGGTTTCTTGGATTAAGGAAGTAAGGAAAGGAGAAAAGCATGAGAAGTTTTTAAATTTGAAATAAATTTTGAAGATGAAATTAATAGTATTTAAAAATGGATTGGATGAGCAGAGTGAGTAAAAGGAAAGTTTTATAAAATATCACTACATTTTTTGCTTGAACAACTGGGTGATTAATTTTACAACATACTGAAATAAGCAACATTGGTGGGATACCATAACAACTAAGAAAATTTCCATTTATCAAAGATTTGATTTTATCAAAAACAAAATAATAAAACCTATTATGATGTGAAAAAATTTTAAGTATCCATTGAATGTAAAGATTTGAATTCATATTTCCAAATCTTTCAATTCCTTTTTGGAAAGGAGAACGGAATAAAAATATAAATTTTCACAATAAAATTGATAACTATTTTACAAAATGATATTTCAGCTATATGTGATAAAAGTGCTTATTGGATACATTTCCAAAACCTTTTTAAGTAAAAACTTTATAAATTTTAGAGATTCTTCTAGCTAAACTTAGTTGTAATATATTTATAACTTTTTCAAGTTATGGCAACTATGATTATGTTCCCAGAAAGTTTGATTGGAAAGCAAAATATAGCTTTAACTTTGTACATTACTATTGCTTTGCTCTGTTTCTCCCTAGTACAAATTTCTTCCTTCCTCCCTTCCTCCCTTCCTCCCTTCCTCCCTTCTTCTTTTCATTTCTTCCTCCCTTCCTCCCTTCCTCTTTCCCTCCCTCCCTCCCTTCCTTCATTCCTTCCTTCCTTCATTCATTCCTTCCTCCTTTCCTTCTTTCTTTCCTTCAACTTTTCCTTCCTTTCTTCCTTTCTTCTTTTCTCTATCTGTATGACCTGGAGGATTTCTAAATGATAATGGGTTCACCTACAGCCCAAATACCAATTTTACCTACAAATAAATTATTTTTACAATATTAGCCATAGAGCACTTCACCATATAGACTGATATTTATTTTGTGCTATTTTATATAATGACAACTGTTTTGTGATATACATAGTTTCTCTATTTAACAGAAGAGGAAAATGAAACTCACTTTTTAATAACCTTGTTTAATTTAACTTCAATCATAGTGTTCATCATAACACAAGTTATTTATTAAAAATTAGTCAAAAATAATTAGGCTTTCCTATCTTATATTCACAAAATTCTGTTCTTTATGATTGCTAGTTTATACTAACAAATGACTTAAAAATCTAAAGGCCGGAATTCATTATCATGTCAAACAAATTGTTAATACTCAAATTAATTAGGTTCTTCTTGGTTTGGTTCCACCTTAAACAAGGAAGATTTGTAGGAAAAGGCTTATTTCTTAGTGATAAAATAAGCATTTATAATCCTGGTTGAGCAAGTATTTTTGTTTAAGAAAATAGGAAACCCTCACTTATTTCTGCCTTATCACATTATTTTCTGTAACTTTTCCTCATATTGCAAGTCAATAAACAATTAAATGTTGTATTTAGCCCTGAAATGGTACTACCCACTATCATAACATAAAGTGAAAAGAGTTTAAACCAGTAGGTAGGCTGACTCCTACTCTTTGGTTCTTTGAGCTTGCCCTGGACAACTAACAAAATCATGATGAGCAACCAGCCCCATTCCAAAAGTAAGTAGTATCTTTAATTGCAAACAAAACAATTTCAGCCTTCTGCCCCATAATATCTATGTTCCTTCTCAGCCTGAAGCAGTCAGAGTGCACATTGTCCCAAATCCCTCAAGATTGAGGCGTGAACAAAAACAAAGGAGGGGTGTAACTGCTGATCAAAACAGATTTATTGTTATTGTAGGTATTATCCTGAGTTAAATGAGTAAGTTATAACATTGACATAAAAATTAATTTTTAAATTAAAAAGTTGAAATAAACCCTGAGAGAAGGCAGACAATTTTTGAAATGCTAGAGATGCAGACAAATAAAAGTTGCTAGACTTCTTAATTTTGCATTTAATAAACAATATATTTTCTAATATATGTGAGTCCCACACATTATAAAATAAATAGTAAATACTCATGCATGCAAATGTATATTCACTTGCATACTTATAAGCACAAGCATGTCATTCCCTAAAATGTGTCTATTTTCTTTCTTTGTTTTTCTGTAACATATGTATGAGATGATATATAGCAATGAATTATCTGAATTTATATTGTCCTGAAAAAATGAAAGCAATATGCTGAGAGGTAAGGCTTAATCTCATTCAGTTTATTAAAATATAATTGAATATTTTAATTACAAGCAGACGCAAAACCCTTTAACGTTCTATATGTCATGGTTCTTAGCATCAACCAATAAAAACAAAACAAAAACATCTAATCAAATTAAGCTAAGGTGTAATTTATTAAAGAATATCAAAAATATTGAGAGAATTAATATCTGCCTTGCATCATTATTTGAAGAATAGAAATAATACATGTGAAACACCCAGTAGATAGAAGGTAATCAATAGCTATTATTTATTAAACTGCAAAGTTATAGAAATAAATCATGGTTTGCAAATGCATTTTATGACATACTTTTAAAAGAGTGTATTAAAACAATTTCAAAAGCATGTATTTATCAAGAGCAAACCTCCCAATTACATAGATATAGCCCAGTTGATCTATTATATCTTTATTCTAGATCTTGTAGATGAATCGCATTTCTGTAATTATTTGAAAAAAAATAATCTTTTCTTGAGTATCTAAAAATTATATAAACATTATGAACATAGTAAAATCTAAAAAATGCACTTACATTTCTGTATTATTATAAATGTGCAATATTCTTAATTTAATATTAATAAAATTTATCAAGGCACAATAACTTGAAAACCAGTCACCCTGTCATTTATATATACTTAAGTAAGATACACTAAGTGAATACTGTAATAATTCAGAACTAAGGGCTCTCTTGAGAATTGGATACAAATATCTTTTCTTAAGGTTTAGACTTATTATCTTATTAGGAAAGTCCTGAGTGATAGATACAAAGGGTAAAATAAATAGACGCATTCTACATTGAATCAAGCTACACTAAATGAAGATTTCTAACTCAAGCATAGTAGAGCCCAGAGATTATAGAGAAAAAGGAAAATAAACTCCATTTGACACACATCCCTAAACTGTTAGATTCTGAAACTTACAACTAGACAATTTGGCAGGGTAATCCTTAAAAGGATTGCTACACCAAACATACTGCAGTACTATAAAGTGGGGATTATAGAAGTCTGTGTTGTAATGGATTGTGACTACAGGCATGCCAAAAGGAGATTAGAAACCTTTCATAAATATTTTAGCCTTGGTATTGCAAAAGCCATCAGGAATTTGATTGAGTTAGATGTCTGAAATGCTGTTAACAGGAGAATAATAGTTTGTATTACTGTCCTGTGGGCATCTGTGTCCTGGGACTAATACAATATTGATCTGGAAGAAGCCACAATGCAATCAACTCTAATGATTTCCTATGAAAGTGTTTTCTTTCTTCTGGGAAGTTCAGCAATTATTATTATGTGCAAACACTATGCATTGAAATTCTTATATCCTAATTTCTATAACTGATCTATTCCTACTTCAACCTGTAGATTTTTCTCAATTCCCACTTTAGGTTCTGCCTACAAATTAAAAATTATATAATTCAACAATTTTACTCCTTTTAACATTTGTAAAGAAAATAATCTGAGTAACACATAGTCTACTTTATGCACATTATATTTTTTCAGTTATATTGAAAAAATGTTGAAGAAGTTATTTCATTTTCTATTTTATTCAAAATTTTAACTCCTAGTATATTGTTGAGCTCTTAATAGATGAGGCAATTTGTGGAAATATACATACATATAATATATAATATATATTATATATATTATAGATAATATGTATATATACACACATATGTGTGTGTATATTCATGGTTTTTACATGTTAGTATGTATTTTTATATACTACTTTTTTGTCATTATTAATTAACTTTCACTTATAGATTTCAAATACATGAGTTGATACGAGTGAAGTAAATACTATAAGGCTTCACAAGCATCTTTCTCTGTCACAATTTATACACTTTGATGTTCAGCTTAAAGTGCAGGTTGGTGAAGCAAAAGGTATTGATATATATGATTATGATCATTTAAATTTAAAATGTTGCGTGTGACTATGTACTCATCTCACCAGGGCTTATAGATGATGCCAGGAAATCTGGCTTGTTTGAAACAGAAAAAGCAGATGTATATGTTATACTAATTATTCTACTTTATCTATTTATATATTTGTAGGAGCAATCCTATCTCAAAAAAGATTGTACCTCATATTAAACATATTTGAGCATGAGGGTTTTGTGTCCAAAATTGTAAGTTATTGTCCTATTCAGTTTCTGTCTATTTTTATTCTTTTATAATTCTCACAAAAGAAAGCATATATAAATGAATGTCAGTAAGGTGATTTTATGGCAAGGTCACAGGGATTTGGAATATTACATTTTGATATCTTTGAATCCTCATAGTCATTCTAGTTCTCAGGTCTTCCAAGGCTGGGGATATACTAAAAGTTTAATGAACAACAAGAACAACAGAAGATACTTATTTGTGATACAACCTCGGTCACACTAGCCCATCCTCTTAGTATATGTACAGATTTTCCAAAATAAAGCATCTGAATGTTAAGCTCTAAAAAGGTCATTGACATTTTTGTTTTACATACCACTGCAATCCCATTTGACCATATATTATATGCACTCAATAATTTTTTTAATGAATGAGTGAGTTGTTTTTATCTGCACATTATGGAGAGCTCTGATTGGGCAACTATTATGCCAAGCTACTTCAGAGAGTTTGTATTTAAATAAGATCTAGCTATGTGTGACAGTTTGAAGTTATTTTATGAATCCTAAAAAGATTATATTCTTAAACTAATCTATTCCTCTGAGTGCAGTACCTTTTGATTACATTAGATTTACTTTAAATCATTTGATTAGATTGTTTTTCATTGAGCCTCCACCCTCTTACTGGAGATTGATATAAACAGAGACACAGAGAGAAAGGAAGCTGATATTTTTTACCTTACAATGTGAGAAAGGATAGCTAACAGCCAAAGCTTAATTAAGTACAATGCCCCCAAGAGGCTGGTCACACAGAGCAGTTCAAAGTTGAGGAGACAAAGCCAGGCTGAAGAGATGAGATATATACCTGATAGCTCACAGCTGCACTCTGGGGAAGAAAGCAGAGATACCAAGATTGAAAGAGGAGGTTCAGTAAGAGACAAGCCGTATGCCTTGTTGTCCACAGCTGGACTCTGGGGGATGGTAGATTCTGGAAGTGAAGGCAGGGACCTCAGCAGAGATCTGCAGCCATCTTCGCCACATGGCAGGACCCCAGAATCACCAGTAACTAACTTTGGTGAAAAAGCATCTCTGTTGTTGCCTAGATTCAGACATTTCACAGCCTCGGAACTATAAGCCTAATAAATTTCCCAATATAAAAGGCATCCCATTTCTGGTCCTTTGCACTGGCAGCCCTTTGGCAAACTAAGACACTATGCATGATTGCCTTTGGGTTATTCACTGATTTCTCTCTGTCGGAGTGAATTTATGCCAAAAAATTAAAACACATGTAACTAAATAAGAACGTATGGCCTTAATTATTTGCAGCCTCTTTCATTAAGAGATGGATCCTATTTCGTCAGTTACTGTCTCTGCCTTGACCTTGTGACTTGCTTTGATCAACAGAATTCATTGGAAGTGATGACATTAAACTTTAGGAGGCCTGGCACCATCTCCTTTCATTCTTTTGATATCTGCTTCCTTGTGAACAAGATCAGGCTAGTTGACGCGAAGAGAACAACTGGAGGGAAGATCATAGGTACAATGAGACCAGCCTTCCCAACCATCCCAGATGAGCCCAGCCCCTACCAGACCAACAAATCATTGTAACTACTGAGAGAACCCAGGTCAGAGCAGCACAAAAACACCCAGTAAACATACAGAATTGTGAGAATTTATAAATAATTGTTTTAAGCCATTAAGTTTGAAATGGTTTGTTATGCAGAAATAGATAATGGGTACAACTCTTTCCTTATAAGGGGGCAGGGAGCCTTCAATGAGAGCTTCATGGAATTCTCTTTAGTATAGGCATAGTATACTTTTAGAAAATACATTCATTTGGAGAACATTTTAGTACCATCTTGGTTATAGAAAGTTTGCATGGAAATTTCACTGCATGGAAAGTACAATCTCTTTATTATTAAGTGGAATAAGCATAAACAACATATTTGAAAATAAGGTCTTATTCTCTTTAGTATGTAAATGACCTTTCATATGCCATAAAGAGGTATATAATTTAATTTAATAATGCTGAATCATTGAATTTTCACAGGTCTCAGTTATTTTCATTTGTAAAATGGGGAGATTATTAATGATTCTTTAGGTTCTTTCAAGGTCTATATTATCAATGGTAGAAACAAAAAAGCATTAATAATGAAAGTGGAAATTTAATCCATTGGGATTTTGAACCTTGTAATATTACTATGTAGGCTGGGGGACAATTTAATTCATTCTAATTGTCTAATTTCTAATGTCAAAATATTAAATACCATTGTTAAAATATAAATCTAAAACATAAAATAAGTAATGATCTATGACAACTTAGCTTTGTATGTATAGTGTTAAGAACATATAGTAAGCCATGCTTTAAAAACTCTATTTCATTTGTTCTTAAATCAATAGGCCTTTTTGTAAAGTTATAAATCAAAATATTTTATTTAATGCAAAAATGATGAATATGAGTTCATGAAAGTTGAATTATAAGGAGTCTATTTTATTTTAGTGAATGTAATACAAATTAAGTACTTTGTAGGGGGTAATTAATTAACATCAACCTTTGCTTGTTACCTATAATTAGGGTAATAATTAATATAATAAGAAAAAGCTTAGTGGATACAGTTGGATTGAACCTTATTATTATCAATTTAAGCTTTCAGATTTTCTGTTTCATCAATTGTAAAATAGGGATAAATACAGATCCCTAAATATAGTTGTTAGGCAGAATAAGTGAGGTGATACATTTAAGACACTCAACACAGTCTTGTTCAAATAAATGTAAAAAATACATTGCTATTGTCAGGAAAAGAAAAGTTAAAAGTCTTCTAAACAAGGATAAACTTTTAAAAATTCATAATTAAAGGAACCTCAATTATTGAAATTATTCATGCTTTCAGACCATAATATATGTCATCTTATATTTAATTGATGACATTCTATAAAGGATTAAAATATAAAATCTATACTTAAAAAGTGAATTTCTTTGTGTCTCAAAGAACTTATGGATATTTGAAATATAATAACATATTTCTGATTATGCACAATTAAGAGAAAATCTAAATGATCTGAAAAGATTACCAAATACAACTGATTTTTAAAGTATGGAGAAAGCTGTTAAACTTTTCATGTATAGAATGATGTAAAACATAGTTAGCCTTATTGTTTTTCACTTTTATTGTGTCTCATATAGAATTGCTTTGAATGATTGCAGATAAATTGTTTTTATTTTTATTTAAGACCTATGTCTTATCTTCATTTTCTTAGTAAATTAGGAAACATTTACTTTTGCAGCATGTCAAAAAGTAATAATAATAATCAAGCTAGCAAACAAACAAAAAGGACAGGAATAGAAAACATAAATTCATTCCCATTTTCAACTAAAATTGAAAGTTATTGGTAGACATATTTAGATATATTACAAATATTGTAAGCATATTATGATGAGGCAATGTTTCAGTTAAGATCTCTGACACAGTAATGAATTATAAACTTTTATATTTAATAGTTGCCAATATGTGCTTGTTTTGTAAAATACTATGAACATTTTGTAGAATAAGAAAACAATTGTCCCTTGACCCTTTCTGTAAAATATTTAGAAAAATTACCTTGGACAAAGGACTTTAAGTGATTTTTGAGAATTTATGCTGCTTTGAAACAAAGAGGAGAGCTAGACAAAAGATAAATTCCTAGTCAGTTCATATTATATTTTTAAAATGTGCTCTGGTGTGCACAGTTTTTTTCTTCCTATTTAAGAAATAAGGACAAAATTCAACAAACAATGTTGGATTTGAAATTTCAATAGGAATTCATTTTTTAAAAATCCAAACTGAAGTGTTGAGTGAAAATAGATGATATTGAAATTATAATTGTAATTATCAAATATTCTCTTTGAAGTCTGGCAATATATAAGGAAACATCAAAGCAAATACAGCTAATTTTTCATCAGACAAATGTAATGATGTTCATATTAAAGGATAGAAATGATGATTTCTCATGCACTACAACATTTATCTAATATTTAACCAAAAACCAGTCTTATCTTATTTTCTTAGCAAATTAGGAAACTCACTTCTGAAATGTTCATTCACACAAAATTGTTTCATTCTTTCATTGTTTGTAAAAAGGATAAATAATTGTTAATAGATTCTTTTATTTGAAAAGAAAAAGTAATGTGCTGATAATTGTCCACCCTCCACTCATCTTTCCACTCTTCTTGTTCCCCCTCACAACCAATTTCTTTCTTTTTTTCTCAGTGCTCTGTTCTGTGGCCTGGAGACTAATCTTTAGTGTCTAAATCACTCATACTTTCCTGCTCTGTGGCTTCCTGTTAGAACCACCTAATGGCAGACACCAGCAGGAGTTCATACTGTAGAGAGAGAGGCTGCTGATATTCTTTATCCTCTACTCAACAGTCCCATCCCCATCCTGGCCTGTCCCCTCAGAGTCTATACTTTTCTGGCAGTTGTTGCACTCCCTTACTGAATCTCCTCTTCCATTAGTCCAACTCTTGTTAGTTCTTCTAACACTGATCTAACTCCTGTCCCTTTACGTCCAGGGATGCTAAAGGCTTCCTGCTACTACTATTTCCTCATATTTTCACACTTCCTTATTGATTCTCTTAACTACCGCCCATATCATTTCTTCATCACATTCCTTTCAGTAAAATATTCTGACTGTGCCATCTCTTCTCTACTAGGACCTGAGAAATATAGTTACTCTCTAAAATTAACTAAAATTTTTGTGGAAAAAAAATGGAGAGAATTCCATTATTTATTTAAAGTGACTCTAGAACTCAATTTTTAAAAGTGGTTAAACTTAGTAAGCTTGCCATATGTACTCAAAATTATTAGTTGATTAGATAAGTTAAAACTTACAATATAATATTCAGCAAAAAAGCCATAATGATGCAGTTCTGGATGATGAAAATTACTATATCTATATTCATGTATAGCTATATAACTATCTATATGTGTATATATAAAGATTCATATATTTGAGTATGCACAGCATATCATATCTTCTACTGTCAAATTGTATCTCCCTATTTGATTATTCCCATAAACATATAAACATATTCTTTTTACTCACATCTAGTCAAATTCTATTTTCATCACTTCACTTGCTAGCTACTGTCATGTCTTTGAAAGTTTGTCACAAAATTCCTCAGCATAGTTGTCTAATTTGTTGTCCATAGGTCCTGCCATACATTCTTTTTGAATCATACTTCAGAGTCTGGCTTTGATGTCCATGTGGCTAAATCCAGTAATCAAGCCTCAGGTCTTCCCTTATTTGATCTTATAACAGCATTTGATGTATTCGATCACTCCCCTCCTCCTTGAAATCCCTTCTTCACGTGGTTAACACAACACTACGTCCCACTCAATCCATCAGCAACCCTGGTCTTATCCTTCAAAATATATTCAGAATATAACCATTTGTTCAGAGCAGATGCCATCCTGGTCTCTTAACTGGGATTCTTACTTCTCCTCTAGTGTCTCTATACTTTATTCTTAACATAGCTACTATGAGGATTTTCAAATGATACCCTTATGATTTGCAGTTACATTAAATGTAGTTGAGGTAATGTCCCTGAAAACTAATTACTTTAATATGTGCTGGTCGATAATATTTCAGGCAGAGGCAATAATATGCATACAGTATCTTTTAATAATGTCAGATCTTGAGACTTTGTAATGGCCCCAACTCTATACAAAGAAAGATCTTGGTGCATTTAATTCCACCTTTTATACAAAAGGGGAATTGTTTTTAAAATGATTATGAGAGGTGCTGACACTATTCCTGGAAGAACATATGAAGGAATAGGTGAATAGTAATAATCGATTTATTTTCCTCTTTATAAAATACTGATTCATTTATTCCTTTATTAACAGATATTTGTTAAGATATTACTGCTAGGTTAATAATAGTGAGCTTGTTAGAAAATTCTTAATTTGAATTATATTTGTAGCTTTATAATTGAACTTTTTCTAGTTTTGCTCTTTTTTTAGGGACAGAAAGCCAGTTTAATCCTCTCTCCTTCTGAAACACGTTTAAATATTTGAAGGCAGCATGCTTGATTCTTTCCAACTCCATATCAAATCTCCATCATCTTGGACTTTGTCCCCCTGGGTTAAATACTTCCAATTTCCTCAATTGTCCTTATTATCATATAATATCACTACATTTGAAGCCTGTTTTCTCTTTTTGGATTGATTTCTGATTTGTTAACTTTCTTCCTAAACTCTCTTTTCTGGATTAGACACAATACCGAGAAGTTCTTCACAATAGAACCAAAATGTTATTACTTTTAACTAATGCATTTTGACTTTTATTGGTTTTGAATGTAAGCTTTGATAGATTCACAGTTAACTATGATAAAATATAGTGTGGCATATTTTTAAAATTGGAATGAAAATGACCAAATTACAAATACAGGCAACAAAACGTGGAAGGATCTCATAAACACAATATTGAACAAAATAAACTTTAATCAAAAGACTACATTCACATAATTTCATTAATCTAAATTACATAAAAAGGCAAAACTAATTTAGATTATTAGAAGTCAGGATAGTTGTAATGTCTGGAAGGAGGGTTATGATGAGGATAGATACAAGGCAGGTTTTGAGTTATTAGGTGCACATGTGTGTCCACCTTCTGGACTAAGAGTAAGCACAACGTGAGTTTTAGAGTAGTGGATACATGGGGTTTCACATAGTAGAAACTAACATTTTAAAAACCCTACGATTTTACATTAGTTTTGTATGTAATTGGGGATTGTTTCTGTAAATAAAGAAACCTAACTACTTTAATATGTACAGATTGATAATATTTCAGGCAAAGGCAAAAATATGCATCTAAGACTAGAGAAAGGAGCAAAATGTGAAGGACAATAGAGTGCAAACAGTTGGTAGAAATGAGCAATGTCAATTTATGACATGAAAAATATTTGAACTATATCTTGTTCGTTTGGGAGAACTTTTGATGGCTTTCATGAAGAATGAAAGTTTTTATGAAAAATGACATGACAAGATTTGCATTTATGGATTAACATCATGCATTAATGTGACCCCATTTGTAAATATGAGCTTTAAAGATGTTATCAATAAAGTTGAACCCAAACTGAATCAAAGTGGGCCTTAATCCAATATTACTGGAATCCTCAAAGCAAAGGAAATTTGGACAGTCAGGAGGAAGAGGTAGAAAGAGACAGATGGCCATATGACAGACATAGAGATTGAGTTAGGGACTATAGGCAATCCTCCACCAGAGCTCTATACACTTCAAAGAAAGCATGATTCTGCCAACAACTTTATTTTTAACTTCTTGTCTCCCCAACTCTGATACAATAAACTCTTGTTTAAGCCAACTAGACTTTGTTGTTTGTTACAGCAGCCTTGCCAAACTAAAACAGTCCTTGACCTTCAGTTTCACTCTAATGCACTTCAACAGCAATTTTTAGACACTATGGAATAGGTTAGTGATACAGCTTTCAGCCCAAACATATATTTTATTTAACACATTAAAACATCAAGGGAGAAAAGTTAAATGTTCCATTTTATTATATACTATATAAATATTTTATTTCTAGGTTTTATGCTTAGAATTTCTGTAAGTCACAAGAGAATGACCTTGCTTTTTTTACTTTTTTCCCCTAAGAAAATAGCCACTGTTCTTCTCACTGTAGTTCATTATATTGACATTGCCAGTCCAGTCAAGTCTCTCTAAGAGCCAAAGTGGATGAGAACTTCAAAGTTTTATATTTATATCTTGATTCACTCTGCTGGGATTTATCACATTGTGACAAATTTATTACCAGAGTTTTGCCCACTCTGAAGATTCTGATAGTGTTTCATTATGAAATTTAAAATATATCTACAGGATCGTTCAAACACCCTATGATTGAGTACAACCTTTGCTAGATATCAGAAAGGATACATTGTATCACGTTTTTGGTAGGAAGTTTCTATTTTATATCTTTGATTTTATTTTCATGTAGTTCTGACCTATCACCTGATAGCTTTTGATGTTCTCCTATCCGTGCTTCCCTATATTTCATACTGTGCAAATGAAAGCATTTTGACATATTTTTTATATTGTATATTTATTAGCATCTGGTAGTTGGTGTAAATGGGATCAGTTCTTGGCTCAGTTTTCTCTGAAGTTAAAATTATCCTCTTTGTTGTTGTTGTTCTACTTCAATGTTTTTGTTCAAACATATAATGTATTTGTATTTAATTGAATTGAGCAAGAAAGCCACACAGTATACCTTTACATACATAAAATGCTGAGATCTTTGCTGACATAAATGTTTCACTGAGCAATACAAAAGCAGTTTACATTAGAAATAAATGAAACACGAAATTATAATGACTGAAAAGGACATCAAAGTGTATTTATTAATTTTACAGAAAAAATATCTTGCAGAGAAGACAAGTTTTTATGCTTAGAAAACTCTATGTATTTGATTGCTGCTACCCAATTCTTTAAAATAAGGCTTATTAAAAATACTTTAGGAAAAGTAACTTCTGACCTCCAGTATAAGAAATTGTGTAGAATGATTAATGTGAATGAAAAGAAAATAATGTTGTTCAGATTATCTGATCTGGCTATCTGCATGGAATCTTTTGCTTATTAGAATTTTGGTTAAGTTCATGTGATACTTTATAGATCTGCCCTGGTATATTTGGAATATTTAGAGAGGTTCAGCTGGTATGATTCAGCTAGCAAGTTCTTTCACTGGGAAGTACAGTTATTTGATCACAATGCTTTGGAAAACTATATTTCTCTTTACCACGCTTCCCCACGGGTAATGCACACAATAGACTGGCAAAGAAGGAAATAAAATTTAATAGACCAATGAAATTAGCCATTTATTCTGTGAAGTGACAGCTCTGTTAATTACACTCTCATCTATCATATTTCTAAAATATAATATTAAATATAAAATGAAGTATTATGTTAAATATAGTTGAGAAATTGAAGAAAATTTTTCATAGATTCTTTGATTTATTTCATAACTTTCAAACTATTATCAATGTTATACATTACACTTTTATATTCATGTGTGCTTAAATACCAGATGTCATAAAATGCATGCAATTTAAAATCTGTTTCCCCATTAATTTAGCTTAAATCACATATAAATTTTTATGTTGCCAAATTAATTTAGGGATATATTTGTCATTGTTGAATTAACTATGTTTCAAAACAAATTACTGCCACTTACCACATGGGTGAACTTTTGGACTATATTTAATCTTTCTGTGTCCATTTGCCTTTTGTCCCTGAGTAAAAGGGTTGCTATGAGTTTTAAATGAGGTAACCTTTATAAAAAACCTAGAACATTGTTTAGCAAACATTACTGAAATATATCCATAATGTAAATAATTTTCACCTTCATTACCTATATGCTTATGACAATATTTTCATTACCAAATGGACTTTGTATTTCATATTTTTTTCTATTTGATTCTGTATTTTATAGAGTCTTAAATCCCTCATCTTCGTCTCTCTCTCTCTATTTTTTTTTTCTCCTATTCTGACCCATCTCTAACCCTGAGTATAATCCTAACCTCACGTCTTGTTCTACATACTTTCTCTAGGAGATGGCATGCAACCCTATGACTTTAAATACCATCTATCTAACAATAACTTGCAAATTTATATTTCTAGCCCCAGCTTCTCCCTTGAAACACAGAATGACGTGCCCATTTATGTTTCTATTTGTTTATCCAATTACCATCCTAAACTTAATATGTTCAATAGAATTCTTGTTTGCCCTCAACATCCATAAGTTATACACTCACCTCGATCTTTTCCATGTTAGTAAACAGCAACAGAACTGCTATCCACTCAGTTGCTTAATCTGAAAACCTAGGTGTCATTATGATTCTTCTCATTTATTCACTCCTACACTTAATTCTTCAGTGGGTTTGTGGATTCAATTCCAGAATATATGCCTAATATGTTCACTTTTCTCCATCTTCTCTATTATCACTATGGTCAAAGCCTCTTATTTGTCATCTACATTATTGCAATAGCCTATAATTAAATGTTCTTCTTACACCCTTGCCTCTCTAAAATATGTGCTCATAGTAAACAATATAATATTTTAAAGCCTTATGATTTCACTCCTCTCTTAGTACTCTCTGTTTTGTTTGTTTGTTTTGCTTTGTGTTTTTTATTTCTTTCTTTATTATTTTTTAACAATTTTATTGAAATATATTCATATACCATACAATCTATCCAAAGTGTACATCCAATGGGTTTTGGTGTAATCACAGAGTTTTACATACATCACCACAATCTATAATAGAGCATTTGCATTACTCCAGAAAGACAACCCCCTCACTACCGGTTAGCAGTTACCTCTCAATTCCTTATCCATCTCCTGACATACCTATATTCTAATCCAATTCCATCTCTATAAATTTACTTATATTAAATTTATATAAATGGAGTCAAACAATATGCAGTACTTTGTGTCTGGTTTCTGTCACTTCTCTTTTTTTACAATTGATGAAAAATACTAATATATTACTATTCACTATAGTCCATAGTTTGCTTTAGGTGAATTTTAGCTCAGATACCACCCTATTATTAGCATCTTATAATATTAATGTACATTTGTTCTGATTCATGGAATAACATTTTTATATTTGTACTATTAACCACACTCATTGTCTGCAACAGGATTCACTACATAATGCAATCCCATGTTTCATCCTTTAGCTTTTCTTCTAGTGACATACACAACTCTAAGCTTTCTATTTCAACCAGAATCATTGTTGCAGTTTGGCAGTTTGATATAGTTATGAATTCCAAAAATAGATGTTGGATTATGTTTGAAACTCGTCTGTTAATCTAGGAATGATTAAGTTATGATTAGGGCATTGACTGGGCCACGTCAATAGGGAGTTGAGCCCTATTGTCTTTTAGCCTTGAAGCTAAAAGACATGGCAAAGGACAGTGTTGGAGCAGTTTTGAGCTGGAGTTGTGATGTGGTGTCTTGAGCTGGAACCCCGAGAAGTAGCATACAGAGGAGCTTGGTCGTGAGGAAAGAGAGAAGGCCCTGGGAAGAGAAGCAAGCCATTTGCCTGATAGTCTACAATCAGCCTTGTGGCACAAAGCAAGTCTGAGCCCAGAGAAAGGCAAGCCCTGGGGAGAGGGGAACCCAAGGAGCCTGAACGCTGGCAAACATGGGCAGCTGTCTTGCTCTAACACGTGGCAACATACTTTGGTGAGGGAAGAAACCTATGTTTTATGGCCCAGTAACTGTAAGCTTATACCCGAAATAAATACTCTTTATAAAAACCAACCAATTTCTGATATTTTGTATCAGTACCCCTTTTACTTACTAATACAGTCATATAGCCATATTAGTGCTGCTAATTACATTCCCTCTAATATATTATCAACCACCTCCATCAACCTTATTACCAATGCTGCACAAATTAAGTTTCTGCTCCCCATTTTCTAGCCTCATTCTGTATTCTGGTGACCAGTCTTCTAGCTATTAACTCCATGACTTTGTTCATTACATTTAGCTATTATTAGTGAGAGCATGCAATATTTGTCATTTTATGTCTGGCTTAAGTCAATGTAATATCTTCAAGGTTGAACTATGTTGTTATATGCATCATGACTTCATGTATTCTTATAGCTGAATAATATTACACCGTATGTATATGCCACATTTTGTTTATACATTCATCCACTAATGGACATGTGAGTTGTTTCCATCTCTTGGTAATGTAAAAAATGAACACAGTTGTGCAATAGACTATTCATGTCCCTGCTTTCATTTATTCTGATTATATATGTAGAAGTGGGATTGCCAGATCTTATTGAAGCTCTAGATTTAACTTCTTGAGGAAGTGCCAGTCTCCACAGTGGCTGCACTACTCTACATTCCCACCAAGAGTGAATAAACGTTCCTATCTCTCCTCATCCTCTCCAACATTAACAGTTTTCTGACTTTTTAATAGGAGCCAGTCTAATAAGTATGAAATGATATCTCATTGTAATTTTGATTTGCATTTCCCTAATCTCTAGTGATGTTGAACATTTTTTCATGTGTTTCTTCACCATTTGTATTTCTCCACTGGACAGTTGTCTTTTGAAGTCTTTTGCTCATTTTTTACACAGATACTTTGTCTTTTTATTGTTGAGTTATATGGTCTCCTTATATATCATGGATATTAAACCCTTATCAGATATGATTACCAAATATTTTCTCCCATTGAGTTGGCTGCCTTTTCGTCCTTCTGACAAAGTCCTTTGAGGTGCAAAAATGTTGAATTTTGAGGAGGTCTCATTTATCTAATTTTTCTTTTGTTGCTCAAGCTTTGGGCATAAGGTTTAAGAAACTACTGCTTACCACAAGATCTTGAAGATGTTTTCCTACATATTCTTCGAGAATTTTTATGGTTGTTTTTATATTTAAGTCCTTGATTCATTTTGGGTTAATTTTTGTATATGGTGTGAGACAGTGGTCCTCTTTCTTTCTTTTGGATATGGTTATTCAGTTCTCCCAGCACCATCTGTTGAATAGACTCTCTGGCCCAGCTGGGTGGGCTTATCAGCCTTGCCAAAAATCTCTTGACTGTAGATGTGAGGGTCAATTTCTGAGTTCCAGATTCAGTTCCATTGATCAATCTGTCTGTCCTTAAGCCAGTAACATGCTGTTTTTACCATGAAGCTAAGTGACATGCTTTAAAGACCAGAAATGAGAGGCTTCCAAATTTCTTCTTTTTTTAAAGACATTTTTTGCTATTCAGGATCCTTTTCCTTTCCAAATAAATTTGATTATTGGCTTTTCAATTTCTGCAAAAAAAGCTGTTATGATTTTTGTTGGGATTGTGTTGAATCTGTAAATCAGTTTTGGTAGAATTGACATCTTAACGATATTTATTCTTCCAATCCATGAACACGGAATATCCTTCCATTTATTTAAGTCTTCTTCAGTTTCTCTTAGTAATGTTTTGTAGTTTTCTAAACACAGGTACTTTGTGTCCATTATTAAGCTTATTACTATATATTTGATTGTTTTAGTCACTATCATAAATGGAATTTTTTTCCAATTACTTCCTCAGATTGCACATCAGTAGTGTATAGAAACACTATTGATTTTTGTGTATTAACCTTGTATCCCGCCACTTTGTGGAACTCATTTATTAATTCTAGTAGCTTTGTTGTGGATTTTTCAGAATTTTTTAGATATAGGATCATATCACCAGCAAATAGCGAAAGTTTTACTTCTTCCTTTCCTATTTGAGTGCCTTTTATTTCTTGGTCCAGCATAATTGCTCCAGCTAGAATTTCTAGCTCAATATTGAATAATAATAGTGACAGTGTTCACCTTGTCTTGTTCCTAATCTCAGTAGGGAAAACTTTCAGTCTTTCACCATTGAGCAAAATGCTAGCTGTAGGTTTTTCATACGTGCACTTTACCAAATTGAGAAAGCTTCCTTCTATTCATATCTTTTGGAATGTTTTTATCAAGAAAGGGTGCTGTATTTTGTCAAATGCCTTTTCTGCATCAGTCATGAGAATCATGTGATTTTTATTCTTCAATTTATCAATGTGATTTATTATGCTAATTTATTTCTTGTGTTGAACCACCGTTGCCTGGGATAAAGCCCACTTGATTGTGGTGTACAATTCTTTTAATGTGCTTTTGGATTCTGTTGCAAGTATATTGTTGAGGATTTTTGTATCTTTATTCTTTAGAGATATTGGTTTGTAATTTTCTTTTTTTGTAGTATCTTTATCTGCTTTTGGTATTAAGGTGATGTTGGCTTAATAGAAAGAGATTGGTAGCATTCTTTCCTGTTGAATTTTTTGGAAGAGCTTGAGCAAAATTGGTATTAGTTCATCTTTGAATGATTGGTAGAATTCAACTGTGAAGCCATCTGGTCCCAGGCTTTTCATCTTTGGGAGTTTTTTTTTTTCCCAATGTGTAATTCTTTTATTCTGTAAAAGGTAACAAAATATACAGAACAAAACTTTCCCTTTTTTAAGCTAATGTTACGAATCTTTTGATGACTGTTTCAATCTCTTCACTTGTGATTGGTTTGTTGAGGTCTTCTATTTCTTCTAAAGTCAGTTTTCAAGGAATTTTTCCATCTTGTCTACATTTTCTAGTTTTTTGTCATACAGATGTTCATAATATCCTCTTATGATCTCTCTTATTTCTACGAGATCAGTGGTAATGTCCCCTCTCTCATTTCTGATTTTATTTATATGTGTCTTTTCTCTTTTTTCTTTTGTCAGTCTAGCTAATGGTTTGTCGATTTTGTTGATCTTCTCAAAGAACCAACATTTGGTTTTGTTGATTCTCTTTATTGTTTTCTTGTTCTTGATTTCATTGATTTCTGCCCTGGTCATTACTCTTTTTTTCCTTTGGCTTGGTTTGGGATTAGTTTGCTGTTTTACTAGTTCTTTCAAGTGTGCAGTTAGGTACTCAATTTTACCTCTTTCTTCTTTTTTAATGTAAGCAATGAGGACTATGAATTTCCCTATCAGCATTGCCTTTGTGGTGTCCCATAGATTATAGTATGTTTTGTTCTAATTTTCATTTGTTTCAAGATATTAGCTGAATTTCCTTACAATTTCTTCTTTGACCCACTGTTTTTTTTTACGAGTGTGTTGTTTAATCTCCATGTATTTATGAATTTTCCCTTTTCTGCCCATTATTGATTTCCAGTTTCATTCTATTATGATCATATAAGTGATTTTTATAACTTCATTTTTAAATTTACTGAGATTTGTCTTGTGACCCAACATATGGTCTATCTTGGAGAAGGATCCGTGAGCACTTGAAAAGAATGTATATCCTGCAGTTTTGGGGTGCAATGCTCTATAGATGCCTGTTAGGTCTAGTTCATTTATTATATTATTCATCTATAATCTATTTCTGCCTTCAGCTTTGCCAGTGTGTGCCTCATGTATCTCAGGGCACTGAGGGTAGGTGCATAAATAGAGTAGTTATTTCTTCTTGTTGACTTGCCCCTTTTATTAATGTATAATGACCTTCTTCATCTTTTATAACAGTTTTGCATTTAAAATCTATTTTGTCCGATATTAGTATTGCTACTCCAGCCCTTTTTTGTTTACAATTTGCATGGATTATCTTTTTCCAACCTTTCACTTTTAGCCTGGTTGTGTCCGTACATGAAGCGAGTCTCTTATAGACAAGGTATAGATGGGTCATATTTTTTCATCCATTCTATCCGTCTGTGTCTTTTGATTGGGGAGTTCAAGCCATTAACATTCAACGTTATAACTGTAAAGGCATTACTTACTCCATCCATTTTGACCTTTGACTTTCAGTTGTCCTATCATACTATAGTCTATTTTTTTTGCCCTTTCTAATTGTTTTCATTTCTACACTCTTCTCCAAGTTTCTCACCCTTGTTTTTTCTTTCAGACTGCAGCTGACTGAATTCACTGAAGAAAACCCCCCTAACTTTCCCTTTTCACTTGTAACAGCTGGCAGGGAGGAAGAAGTCTGTTCTCCTCTCAGTCATCTTCAATGCACAGCAGGTTTTACTGCTGCTGAGCATCTTTGGGATAGGGGAGGGGAGTCCTTTCCGGTAGCCCGGAGATTCAGCTACTTAAAGTTTGCTGTTTAGGCTTCTTTGTCTCTCCAT
This sequence comes from Tolypeutes matacus, assembly GCA_026826555.1. Classification (NCBI taxonomy): domain Eukaryota; kingdom Metazoa; phylum Chordata; class Mammalia; order Cingulata; family Chlamyphoridae; genus Tolypeutes; species Tolypeutes matacus. The sequence continues at coordinate 12,748,323 of JAKSZT010053767.1, forward strand.
CCCTCAACCTCTTGGGAGCCATCAAGTGTTGCCCTGGTCTATTGACCCCCAAAGCAGGTCCCTGTGGTAGCTTTAGACTTTTTCTCCACTGTTTTTTGTGAGAGAGCTGAGCTTATCTGCTAACCGAGGGCATGTTCCCCTCTTATTGTAGTTTTGATTTGCATTTCCCTAAGAGCTAGTGATGTTGAGCATCATTTCATGTACTTTTATGCTATTTGTATTTCCTCTTTGGAAAATCTTCTATTTAAGTCAGTTGCCCATTTTTAAATTGGGTTGTCTTTTTATAGTTCAATTGTAGGATCTCTTTATATATCGTGGATATGAAACCATTATCAGATATGTGGTTTCTAAATATTTTCTCCCATTGAGTAAGCTGCCTTTTCACCTTCATGCAAAGTCCTTTAAAGCATAAAAGCATTTAATTTTGAGAAGGACTCTATTTTTTTCTTTCACTGCTCCTGCTTTGGGTGCAAGGTCTAATAAACCATCTTTTACTACAAGATCTTGAAGATGCTTTCCTATATATATAATTCTTCTAGGAGTTTTATGATTTTAGTGTTCATATTTAGTAATTTGATCCATTTTGAGTTTTTGTTTGTTTTTTAATAAGGCATGAGTTAAGGGCTTTTATCATTCTTTTGAATATGGATATCCAGTTCTTCCAACATCATTTGTTGAAGAGACTTGCCCTTCTCAGTTGAGTGGGCTTAGTAGCCTTGACAAAAATCAATTCACTGTAGAGGTACAGTGCTGTTTCTGAACTCTCACTTTGATTCCATTGATCTATATGTCTATTTTTAAGCCAGTACCATGCTGTTTTTTACCACTGTAGATTTGTAATGTTTTAAAGTCAGGATATATGAGTCCACAAACATTATCCTTCTTTATTAAGATACTTTTGGCTATTTTGGGTCCCTTACACTTCCAAATAAATTTGCTAATTGACTTTTCCATTTATGCAAAGTAGGCTGTTGGAATTTTGCTTTGGATTGCATTGAAGCTGTAAGTCAATTTGGGTAGAATTGATATCTTAACAATATTGAGTCTTCCAATCCATGAACACAGAATGTCCTTCCATTTAATTTCTTTAATTTCTTTTAGCAAAGCATTGTAATTTTTCAAAATACAAGTGCTTTATGTCATTGGTTAAATTTACTCCTAAATATCTGATTCTTTTAGTTGCTATTGTAAATGGAATTTATTTCCTTATTTCTTCCTTAGATTGTTCATTTCTAGTGTATAAAAACATACTGATTTTTACCTGTTTATCTTGTACCCCACCGCTTTGCTAAATTTGCTTATTAGCTCCAGTGGTTTCATTGTCAATTATTTGGTGTTTTCTAAATACAGGTTCATGTCATTTGTATACAGTGAAAGATTTATTTCTTCCTTTTTGTTTTGAATTCCTTTAATTTCTTTTTCTTGCCTAATTACTCTAGCTGGAACTTCTAGTCCAATGTTTTAATAACAGTGGCGACTGTGGGCATTCTTGTCTTATTCCCAATGTTAGAAGGATACTTTCAACTTTTCAACATTAAGTACAATGGTGGCTGAGGGTTTTTCATATATGTCCTTTATCATGTTGAGAAAGTTTCCTCATATTCCTATCTCTTTAAGTGTTTTTACCAAGAAAGGATGCTGGATTTTACCAAATTCCTTTTATGCATAAATATAAATGATCATCTGATTTTTCACCTTTACGTTATTAATGTGGTATATTATGTTAATCATTTTTATTATGTAGCTTTGTTGAAATATATTCAAACACCATACAGTCTATGCAGAGTGTACAATCAATGGCTTTCACTATAATCACTAGTTGTGATTCATCTCCACAATCTATTTAGAACATATTCATTAACTCAAAAAGAAAACCCCATACCATTTATACACCCTATTGTTGACATTTAACTTTGGATTGGTAACTTTGTTAAAATTGATTAAAGATTTCAAAATACTACTTTTAACTACAGCCCACATTTTGCATTAGTTGTAATTTTCCCATATACCACCCTATTGTTAACACCTTATAAAAGTGATAAAAAATTGTTCTAATTCATAAAAAATGAACATCCTTATATTTGTACTATTAATCAGAGTCTTTGTCCACTACAGTGATATTTGTGTTATACAGTCATATGCTTGTTTGCTTTTTAATTATAAAAGGCGTAGGTCTACAAAAAATTTACACAAAAAATACAGCATTATTATTGACACTTTGAGCCAGTGTGGTACTATTGTTACAATTGAAAAATATTTAAAAAATTATAGTTCCTTCATTCCAAGTGATAAAAGAATATTGCAGTGTAACTGTTAACTATAGACCATAAGTTTCATTAGTTGTACTCTTCCCATATATAACCTTATTTTTTTAACACCTAGTAATAGTGACATACATTTTTTCTGGTTCATGTAAGAACATTCTTTCATTTGTACTATTAACCACATTTCTCATCCACCACCATATTCACTATGTTATACAGTCCCAAGTTTATCCTCTAGCTTTTATTCTATTGTCAATTATAATCCTAGACACCTTTATAAGCCATTATCACACCTATAAATCAGTGCTGTTAATTATACTTACTATAATGTATTACCATCATCTCTATCCATTTCCACACAGTTACAATCTACCTTACTAAAAATTCTGCAGACATTAAGCATCAACTCCCCCTTCTTAACATTCATGGTATATCCTAGTAACCTATACTCTAGGTTTTAACTCCATGAGTTTATTCATTGTTTTTAGTTCATATTAGTGAGACCATCCAATATTTGTCCTTTTGTGTCTGGCTTATTTCACTCAACATAATGTCTTTGAGGTTCATCTATGTTGTTATATGCATCATTTCTTCTTACAACTGAAAAATATTCCATCATATGTATGTACCACATTTTATTTATCCATTTATTGATTGATGAACACATAGGTTGTTTCCATATTTTGGTAATTGTGAAAAATGCTGCTAAGAACATTGGTGTGAAAATGTCAGTTAGCATCCCTGCTTTGAATTCTTCTCAAATATATTCCTAGTAGCAGGATTGACAGATCATATTGCAGATCTATAATGAGCTTCCAGAGAAACCTCCTAACTGTCTTCCATGGCAGCTGCACCATTTTACATTCTCTCCAACTGTGGAGTGTTCCCATCCTCTGCAGCACTTGTAGATTTCTGTTTTTTGTTTGTTTGTTTGTTTGTTTTTTCTTAATAGTGGTAATACTAATTGGTGTAAAATGATATCTCACTGTAGTTTTGATTTGCATTTCTCTAATAGCTATTGACGTTGAGCATCTTCTCATGTGCTTTTTAGCCATTAGTAGTTCTTTTAAAAATTTCTGTTCAAGTTTTTTGCCCATTTTGAATTTGTTGCTTTTCTCTTTATTATTGAGTTTTGTGAACTATATATATATCATGGAAATCAACCCCTATCTGATATATGGTTTCTCAATATTTTCTTCTATTGAATAGGCTGCCTTTTCACCTTCTAGACAATTTCATAGGAAGCACAACAGTATTTAACTTTGAGGAAGTCCCATTTATTTATTTTTCCTTTCATTCCTCATGCTCTGGGTATAAATTTTAAGAAGCCACATATTACCAAAATTCTCAAAGAAGTTTCCTTATATGTTCTTTTAGGAATTTTATGGTCTTTGCTTTAATATTTAGGTCTTTGATCCATTTTGAGTTACTCTTTGAATCAGGTGTGAAATAGGGGCCCTCTTACTTTCTTTTGCATATGAATAGCCAGTTTTCCCAGCACCATTTGTTGAATAGACTGTTGCCATCCTTGTCAAACATCAATTGACCATGGATGTGAGTCAATATGTCTATCTTTATGCTAGTATCATGCTGATTTTACCATTGTAGCTTTGTAATAAGCTTTAAAGTCAGATAGTATGAGTCCTACAACTTTGTTCTTCCTCCTCAAGTTTTTGCTATCAAGGACTCCTCACTTTTCTAGGTAAATTTAATAATTGTTGTTTTCTATTTCTGCAAAAAAGGCTGTGGGGTTTCTATTAGAATTAGTTGAATCTGTGAATCAATGGGTAGATTGACATCTTAACAATATTTAGTATTCCATCTCATGAACACAGAATGTCCTTCCATTTATTTAGGTTGTCTTTGATTTCTTTTAGCAAGGTTTGGTAGTTTTCTGTATATGAGTCCTTAAATGTCCTGGTTAAGTTTATTCCTGAATATTTGATTCTATTGGTTGCTGTTTTAAATGGAATTTTTTTCTTGATTTCCTCTTCAGATTACTTATTAATTCCTTTTAAAAACACTACTGATTTTTGCATATTAATCTTGTATACCACCACATTGGCTTTACTTGGTTTGTTGCAGATTTTGTGGGGCAATCTACTTATGAGATCATATCATCTGCAAATAGCAGAAATTTTACTTCTTCCTTTCCAATTTGGATGCCTTTTATTTCTTTTTCTTCCTTGATTGCTCTAGCTAGAACATCTAGCATTGTATTGAACAATAGTAGTGACAGTGGGCATCCTTGTCTTGTTCCCATTCTCAAAGGGAAAGCTTTCTCTCTTTCACCATTCAATAGTTAGCTGTGGGTTTTTCATATATGCCCTTTATCTTGTTGAGAAAGTTCCCTTCTAAACCTAACTTTTGGAATGTTTTTATCAAGAAAGAATGCTGGATTTTGTCAAATGCCTTTTCTTTTCCAATAGAGAAGATCATGTGATTTTTCTTCTTTGATTTATTAATGTGATGTATTACATTGATTGATTTTCTTATGTTGAACCACCTTTGCATACTTGGAATAAATCCCACTTGAACATGGTGTATTTTCATGTGCTGTTGGATTTGATTAGCAAATCGCTTTTGAGAATTTATGCATCTATAAATAATTATACCAATTGGTCTGTAATTTTGTTTTTGCATTGTATCTTTACTTGGCTTTGGTATTAGGGTGATGTTGGCTTCATAGAATTAGTTTGGTAGATTTCCCTCCTGTTCAATTTTTTTGGAAGAGTTTGAGCAAGATTTGTATAAATTCATCTTTGAATGAAAGGTAGAATTCACCTGTGAAGCCATCTGGTCCTGGCCTTTTCTTTGTTGGTAGGTTTTTTGATGACTGATTTAATCTCATTACTTGTGTGATAGGTGTGCTGAGGTCTTCTATTTCTTCTAAAGTCAGTGTAGATTGCTGGTGTGTTTCTAGGAATTTGTCTATTTCATCTACATTGTCTAGTTTGTTGGCATACAATTTTCATAGCATCCTCTTATAATCTCTTTTTTTTTCTTATGGGGTCCGTAGTAATGCTCCCCTATCATTTCTGATTTTATTTATTTGCATCTTCTCTCTTTTTTAAATTTATCAGTCTAGCAAAGGGTTTGTAAATTTTGTTGATCTTCCCAAAGACTCTCTCTATTTTTTTTGTTGTTCTCAATTTCATTTATTTCTGCTATAAGATTTGTTGTTTCTTTCCTTCTGCTTCTTTTGTGATTAGTTTGTTGTTCTTTTTCTAGTGCTTCCAGCTGCATGGTTAGGTCTTTAATTTTAGCTCTTTCCTTTGGTAGTAGTCAGTCAAAGAGGTGCTGATGCAAAGTACTGCAAATCTGTTGGCTTTTATAAAGGGTATTTATTTGTGGTAGAAGCTTACATTTACAAGGTCCTAAAGAGTTCAACTCAAGATACCCGAAGAGGTACTTTCTCACCAAATGTCTGTTGTTACATGTTGAAACAAAATGGCTCCTGTTCTCTGCAAGTGTTCAGCCTTCCTCTTTCCTCTTAAGGCCCCATGGGCTCAGCTTCTTCCAATCTCAGCTGTAGGCTGTCATAAGGTTGGTCTCTCAGAGCTTCGCAGCTGCTCTATTCTCTTTACAAGGTGAGCTGTAAACTTTCAGGCTTATCTCTCTTCCTGGGGCCCCTGCCATGTCTATGGAGCTGTCTCTCTTCTTTTGTGTTCTTCTCCATGTATCTACTTGTCTGTGTTCTTGATTGGGTGTCCATTTATATAGCTCACCATGGGGGCTGGGACTCAACATTGCAGGACCTAATGACATGGTCGAATCAAAAGTCCTAATCTTAATTTAATCAAGTAAACATAAAGCTTATGAATTTAAAGAAATCAAAAGCTCTCATGCCCAGAGAAACAGCTCAGTTTACAAACATAATCTCTCTTTTTGGAATTCATAAATAATCTCAAACTGCCACATCTTCTTTTTAAATTTATGTGTTTAAAGCTATAAATTTTCCTCTCAGTACTGCCTTTGCTGCATTCCATAAATTTTGATATATAATATTCTCATTTTCATTCCTCTAGAAGTATTTTCTGATTTCTCTTGCAATTTCTTCTTTAACCTACTGATTGTTCGAATGTTGTTCAACCTTCATACATTTGTGCATGTTTCAGTTCTCTGCCTTATATATTGATTTCCCCCAATATTCCACTGTAGTCAGAGAAAGTGCTTTTTTATTGTTTCAATGTTTTTAAATTTATTAAGACCTATTTTGTGCTCCAACATTAGTCTATACTGGAGAAAGATACATGTGCACCTGAGAAAAATGTGCATATTGTTGTTTTCAGGTGCATTGTTCTGGACCTGTCTGTTAAGTCTAGTTTATTTATCAAAATGTCCAGGTTCTCTATTTAGTTTTTACATGTTCTCTATTGATGTGATCAGTATATTGAAGTCTCCAACTATTATTGTAGAGACATCTATTTCTACATTCAGATTTGCCACTGTTTGCCTCATGTATTTTGGGACACACTTGTTATGTAGGGGCATAGATATTTATGGTTACTTCTTATTATATAGAATGTCTTTCTGTGTCTCTTAAATGAGTTTTGCACTTAAACTCTATTTTGTCTAATATTATTTTAGTTACCCCAGCTATTTTTAGTTGCAACTACATGGAAAATCTTTTTCTACCCTTTTACTTTCAATATCTTTGTATCCTTGGGTCTAATGTGAGTCTCTTGTAGATAGCGTATAGATGGCTTTTTAAAATTTTTATCCATTCTGCCAATCTGTGTCTTTTTATTGGGCAGTTTAATTCATAAGCATGCAATGTTATTATGGTAAAGGCAGTATTACTTCACCCAGTTTGTTCTTTGGCTTTTATATGTTATATCTTATTTGCATCACTTTTTTTACACTTCTAGTTACTCTTACTGAAAATCTTCACTTCTAGACTCTCCTCCAATCTTCTCTCTCCTGTCCTTTCCTTTCAGGCTGGAGAATTCCCTTTAGTATTTCTTGTAAAGCCAGTTTTTTGATGACAAACTTTCTTTGTTTCAGTTTATCTGTGAATACTCTTAACTCACCTACATTTTTGAAGGGCAATTTTGGCAGATATAGTATTTTTGGCTGGCAGTTTTTCTGTTTCATTATCTTAAATGTATCATATCACTGTTTTCTTGCCTCTATGGTTTCTGATGAAAAATCAGCACTTATCCCTTTCTTTTGCTCCCTTCAAGATCCAATCTTTATCTTTTTCATTTGACATTCTGACTAGTGTGTGTGTCAGAGTAAGTCTATTCTGGTTTATTTGGATTGGAGTATGTTGCACTTCTTAGACATATTGTGGAAACCCAGGACCCCTTCTAAGTCTTCAACATATAGCTGCCTACTTGACTTAGCCTTAAGTTAAATGTTATCACCACTCTGCCAGAGGAGAGAGAATATCTGAAACCAGATCTCCTCTGAGTGGTAATATCTCATTCCTGTGATAATATCACCAAACTCAATGTGCACTGTCATGGGACACTAACAAGAGCTCTGTACTCATATCCTATAGAAAGTCTTTGTTCTGAGATCCCTTATATCAGCCCTCTTTTTCTACTGTCTTCTTGTGGAGTGCTAACTTCATTTATCTTTTGACCTGCTGCCATCAAGGAATTTTCTCCTGTCCATAAGTACCGGTAAAGCTGATGTCTGATATGTTCTTTGGTGTTGTGGCCTCACCAACTCGTGCCCTTCAGGAGTTGGGTTGGAACACATATATATCTGTGTCTTTCAAAAGAGTTGGGAAATGTTTGACCATTATTCTTCTTGCTCCTATTCTCTTCTCATCTCCTTCTAGAACACCCATGACTCAAATGTTTTTGCACTTCATGTTGTCAGTCAGTTCTCTGAGATCCTGCTCAATTTTTCCCATTATTTTCTCTATTTGTTCCTCTGTTTATTCGATTTTGGAAGCCCTGTGTTCTAATTCTCTTATCCTTTCTTCTGTCTCTTCAAGCCTGCTGTTGTATGCCTTCAGTGTGTTTTCACTTTCATTTATTGTGCTTTCCTCCCCATTAAATGTTATTATTCTTTGCATGCTTTCAAATTCTTCTTTGTGTCCACCCAGTGTTTTCTTAATATCCTTAATCTCTTTAACCATCTCATTGAATGTATTAAGGAGATTTGTTTAGACATCTGTGATTTGTTATATAAAATCCTATATTTTGTCTGGTGGTTTAATTTTTTCCTTTGACTGGGCCATATCTTCCTGTTTTTTAGTATGGCTGGCAATTTTTTGCTGGTGTCTTGGCATATTTTTTATGTATGTCGCCTGTGCTCAGTGTCTCTGCTTATGGCTTTCATATTGGTTGGCTTTTTGCTAAAGCTCCTATTTTTCACTTGGTTCAATTTATTTTGAGCCTTTATACTAGCTCATGCTTAACCAATCATATTTATTAAGCTCTTATTCATTTGATTCTTTTCCTGAATTTATGGTACAGATTTTGAGATTGCACTATTTGTGCAGTTATTTCATCCCCAGAGAAAGCTTCCTTTTTCCTATCATCCTATTTCAGAGTGTGAATATGTTCTGTTTGGTTTTGATTTGCCTCTTTATATTTTTACTACTCCTTTCATTTTGTCTAGCTCCTATTACATGGAGGGCTAATTTTGGTAGAAATTTCCCCTGAGACAACTTTACTAGATCAGATTTCCAGCCAAAATGGCCCCAGGGAACTATGATGGGGTATAGCTCAATTCTAATTTGCCCTAGGCAGGAGACCCTAAAAGCCACCAACCTTCTCTTTGCCATCTCCTGAAACTTAGGTTTTCTAACATCCCTAGCAGACAGCGCTTTTCATCCAACTCTTCCCCACTGCCTTAAAGTGTTGCTGTGCCTTTAATTCTCAGCTGATTTAGCCCCTGAAGGTGGCTTGGTTGAGACTGAGGTTTCCAGCCTTGCAGGGATGAAACTGTTGCACAGTTCCCAGACCATAGGATCTTAGCTGTCTAATCACCTGCCACATCTTGTGCTCTGCGCATCAATATGGGCAGTATTACTCTGCTGCCCTGAAAGAGCACCCAATCTTTGGCCAACTTCCTCTTCTGCCTGGGGCGCGGATGGAGCCAGGACGACTGCTGTCCTCTGAGGAGGGTGAGCCTGCCTGCTCTGCCTGGAGAAGCTGTTCAAACAGTGTCCAACTTTCTCTCTTGCCTGGCATGTGTTAGAGCCAGACCTCTGCTGGCCTCTGAAGTGGGTGGGGTGAATCTGCTTGCGCTGCCCTTAGAGAGTGTTCGGACTGTGCACCACTTCCTCTCCTGCCTGGGACACATTGGAGTGAGGACCACCTTGGCCCTATAAGGTGTGTGGGGTGAATCTGTCTACTCTGCCCTGAGAAAGTGATCAAAATGCACCCAATTTTCATTCTTGCCAAGTGTAGGGGCCCAAGCAGTGGCCTCTGATGGCTATTCAACCAGGATATGCTGAAACTGATCCCTACTGTCCAGGGAGCCCAGTGTATTTTTCTATCAACTCTGCTTCCGCTCCTGCCATGGGGGGAGTTAAAAGAAAGTCTGCAGACTTCTTTCTGGATTGGGTGGGCTTATACTTAGCTGTGTTCATCATTGGAATCCAGCTAACCAAATTTTCTAACCAATAGCCATAGTCTGAGCCAGGCTTTTGGGAAAGGGAGCTTCTGCTTCCATCTTGGGAGTAGTTCCTAAGGCACCCTGCCTTACCAGTGGGGGATGGGAAGCAGTTCCTACAAATTAGAGGGATCTACTCAGGAATCTTCACAGCACATTGTCAGTCTCTTACTTCTGCATTTCCCTGAATGGTATACAGTGTTCTTCTGGTCTCTGTAGTCCCCCAAACAGTTTATCCAGAGAGATCCTGACTGAATACTAGCTGGCCTGTGGGAAGAGCCAAATCTTAGAGCTCCTTACTCTGTCACCATCTTGAAGTTTCATCTGTTTTGTTTTGATTTTATATTTCTTTTTTCATGTAGAAGAATATTAAAAATCAACCTACATATTCTACTATTGCCTATATTTTGGATCCCATCTCTAATCATTCTTACCCAAGTTCAGTGCTCTAATTGGGACTCTTTCTCTTTTTATATTTTTTATCAATTTTATTACTGCAAATAAAACAATTTTATTACGACAAATAAAACAATACCCTACCTTTTACTAGTCACCTTTTAATCCTTCCATCCTTCCCCTACCATACTTAACTTCTAACCCATAAATTTAATTGTATTTACATTTTGTACAAATGGAGCCAAGCAATATGTAGTACTCTGTGCCTGGTTCCTTTTACTTAGCATACTTCTTCCTTTTTTTTTTTTTTTTTAACCATTAATGGAAGAGAATTAATATATTATAGTTCTTAGTCCATTGTTTGCTTTGGTTGTATTTTTGCCTAAATATCACCTTTTTTTTTACATCTTGGTAAAAAGGCAGGCTACTGAATGGGAGAAAATACTTGGAGACCACATATCTGATAAGGGTTTAATATCCGTGATATATAAAAAGTTCCTACAACTCAATTATAAAGAGACAAATGAAAAATGAAAATGAAAAAAATTAACAATAAAAAACAAAATGAAAGAGACAAATGACCTAATTAAAAAGGGGTAAAAAACTTGAATACATATTTTTCCAAAGAGGAAATACAAATATACATGAAAAGATGTTCAACATGGCTAGCTATTAGGTATTATAAACGCAAATCAAAACTACAATGACGTACCATTCCACACCCATTAGAATGGCCACTATTGAAAGAACAGGAAACAACAAGTGTTGGAGAGGACGTGGAGAAATAAGAGCACTTATTCACTTTTGGTGGGAATGTAGAATGGTACAGGTACCATGGAGGACTGGCGGTTCCTAAGAAAGTTAAACATAGTTCAGCCACGTGATTCCACAGTACCACAATTAGGTATATACCCAGAAGAACTGTGAGCAGGGACAGGAACAGAAACGTGCACACCAATGTTCTTTCTCTTGAACAATCCACTATGCTAGTTACAACCTTACCACCTTTGTACTGTGAGCTGGCAGATTCTCAATGGTGTTTCTTTTTTGGTTTCAGGTTTCAGCTTAGAGAGGTCCTACTTGGCTAATGGTTCTAAATTGCTTCCACATCTTAGTTACTCCCTGAACATCAATTTTATTACTGCAAATAAAATTTGGTTTTAATTACTTAATAACATCACTTACTGAAATCAATTATTTTGTTTAGTTATTTTCCTTTGCTTCAGGAAAATATCCTAGATATTATATGACTTGTTCTCTGCTGCATTTCCAAACCTTGAATAATGCCAAACTCAAACTCCTCTTTCAATATACATTAAATGAATGAATTCAAGGATTAATTAAGAATATTTACATACCAAGAAACTAATGTTATACAAATTTCATGGTTTACTAATCTAAACTTTTCCAACCTTTTTCTGTAACAGCCCCATATTTATGAGTGTTAGTATCACTTTTAAGAAAGCTTTCCCTTCATCTATAAACCCTAACATATTTGGTTGTGAGTAGGTAAGTATAAAACACATATGATATTTTTTATTAAGAAAAATGTTTAAAATTGTTCACATAATTTTGTTTGCTTAAATTGTAGCATTTTCTTTTATTTCTGGGACCTTATCTCTCGCATGCTAAAGAGCAGACTGATGCACACATGGCTCTAATCTAAACCAAATGTATCTAAATTACACTTTTATTTTAATTTATTTACATTCACAAATTAAATGTAGATGTAGAAATATTAAAATGTTCAATATTCAGAATAAATTGTAAGCTTTTCATGAGAAAACCTAACTAACTTTTATTGAGTGCTTACTATAAGTCAAGTACTTTCTAAGGACTTTAACATATATTAACTTGCTCAAAAGAAATCTACGACTAATGTACTCATTAATTTCCATGTTAGAGAATGAAACTGAGGCACAGAAAAGTTAGAGAATCCTCCCAAGAATATAAAATTAGTAAATGGAAGAATTAGGGTCAAATTAGGTATTCTTGCATAGGTGCTTATGCTCTTCATTACTAGGCTATCAGAGCATAAAGACAGAAGCAATTTTGTGATTGCTGGTTTTTAATGTTGACTTTCATCTTCTCATTCTACATTACTAAGATAGATAGATAGATAGATAGATATAGATTCTTATTATATATATAGTATATCTTTAACATATATATATAAGCAATTATTCACTCTGTTTTCCCTTTATGCCCTACCCAGAATCCTTATGATAACTATAGAAAGTTTTTCTGGTGCAAGAGAGATTCCTTAAATAAGCTACATTTGAAATATCAAAAATACCTCAAATGCTTTCTCAGCTGCATATTTATTGACAAAGTCTAAAAAATTGGGAATGTGGTATTGCATATTTAATGTAGTTCCAAACAACCAGCATAATGTTTGCCAAGCTGAAAATTTATTAAAAATGAATCAAAAAGTTACGTAAAAATAATACTGTTTATTCCAGTATGAATATTTAAATTCAGTATCTCTCACAGTGAATTTAATTTTAAAGGAAAGACTCTTGTGGAATTTGAACAGCACAACAATACTTTGATCTACATGGAGTTTCAAACTTCACAAAAATTGTAGTAGAAAGCAGAAAAGTTGTCAAAAGCAATCCATCAGAGATATCAATAAAACTGACTTTAGCATTTAAAATAATTATATTTAACTGCTGAGGTCACCAGCCTCAAGGAAAACTTTTGGCATGCTTTTTTTTTTTTTTTTTCCCATTTATAATTTATTAACTGTGATTTATCTTTATCCATTAAGAGAATTTCTGCTGCTAGTTTTTTATTGTATTTTGCTTAAGTTTTGCTATAGGTGACATTTATTTATTTATTTATTTATTTTTATTTATTTTTATTTTTTTAAAGATTTTATTTATTTATTCATTTATCCCCCCCTTGCTGCTTATGCTTGCTGGGTCAGCTAACCACGCTGTGCGGGAGGGCTTGCCTTCACCAGGAGGCCCGGGGAACCGAACCCGGGGCCTCCCATATGGTAAACGGGAGCCCTACTGATTGAGCCACAGCCGCTTCCCTAGGTGACATTCATTTATCATCACATCTTTTATTCATGATTAATATGCAAATATTTCCCTAAGCAAATTCCCATATATATTTGATAGAATGCAACATAGGTTGTTTCATAAAATTAAAATGATACATATTTAAAGGAAGCCTAGTATTGTCTTCAGAGATGGCATTGAGACAGTGTTTAATATATTTGTGATTCCCTCATTTTTCCGTTAACCAGAAAGGTTTTAACAGTCACTTTTGTATCTTTCTAGTCTTAGCACAGCATAAGGCAAGTGATTTCAAATTGTTAACACAAGCTTTGCTTTGTGAAGAAATGTAGAAGTCACAGAAAATGCTTTTATGTTCTGTGCTAAAATCAGACCCCATCCATCCAATTCATGTGGTCAATATTGTCATGAATATGTTACTGTAGATTTTAATATTTAAGAAAGGATAAGCATAATTAATTTGGATCTTATAGAAAATTGGATTTTATAAACTTTTTATTGTTTATTGTATAAATTTTTGTTCCTGGCTTTAATTTGATAATTACTATATAGCTTTTGATCTTAAATTTTTCCCACTACAGCAAATATTCTGGGCTACCAGGGAAGGCAAATTTCTGAGAATGATATGACATTGAATATTATTTTCTCCACTTTTACTTTCAATTTTCTCATATTTATTTTTGTGAAGTTGGTTCTTGGAATCAATCACCTATTTTATATCTACCATGTGACTAGTGGGGTAATTCATAAGTAGAAAGTAAAATATTTCTAATGTTTTTGGATTTCAGGGCAAAGATATAGGAAACAAAATTACTCTAAATATGTAAAGGGTGCCTTTTTTCATTATAATTCAGCTATTCCTTTCTTCCTTTTTAAGGTGACTTGACAATATCAAGTATTAAGCATTGATCCTGCCATTAACATGCCAGTGGCATTGTGTTCTTTATTTCTCTTTAGGAAGTCTTTTAATATAACTGAAGTCCATTGCCACTAATTACTACCCTAATAGAAGATGTCTTTATCCATACTGATTGCTTGAGATACACTTTGCTTTTAGTGAGAAGGAAAGTGCCATAAAAGTAATCCTGCCATTACTCATCACTTCTTTCTCCAAAGAAGAATGAAACAGAAAGGAGGAGGAATATGAGGAGGACAAGGAGGGTGATGAGAATAGTGGAAGAGTAGAGGAAGAAAAGGAAGAAGGGGAGGAAAATTTTTAAAAAGGGAAGGAAGTGGGTATGGAAGGAAGGAAAGAAGGAAGGAAGGAAGGAAGGAAGGAAGGAAGGAAGGAAGGAAGGAA
>JAKSZT010053767.1:12762896-12934456 GCA_026826555.1 Tolypeutes matacus
GAAGGAAGGAAGGAAGGAAGGAAGGAAGGAAGGAAGGAAGGAAGGAAGGAAGGAAGGAAGGAAGGAAGGAAGGAAAGGAGGGAGGGAGGGGAGGAGGAAGGAGAGAGGAAAGAAAAAAAGAGAAAAGGAAAGAAAGAAGAAAAAGAAGGAAAGAAAGAAGTATGATTCTGTGTATTATAAATCTTTTAGAGCAAGAAATTAACTGAATTTGAGTTGTGATAACTGTAGTAATAAAATTCCTTTAAATCATCTTCTAAATATATGAGCGCATGTGTTTGGGTTTGTGCATGCTTGAACTTCAGATATCTATTATTCCTAAATCAATTAGCATCTTCTTGTCCCTGTATATTCTTGCAAACCTAAATGCTTCCTTTAGGGAAGCGGCTGTGGCTCAATCAGTAGGGCTCCCGTTTACCATATGGGAGGCCCCGGCCTCCTGGTGAAGGCAAGCCCGCCTGCACGGCGTGGTTAGCTGACCCAGCGAGCACAAGCAGCAAGGGGGGGATAAATGAATAAATAAATAAAATCTTTAAAAAAAAAAAATGCTTCCTTTACCACATAATGAAAGGATACAAATAAAGTGAGAAATAAGAAAGCAAAAGTAAGTAATTGAATAAAAGTGTTAGGGAATATCCATTTACTACCTATGATCTGGTAAATTCTCTCCCAATTGCATGAATAGCTTTCTCCTTATTTAAATTATTTACATACTTTTTAGGCTATGATTTGAACATATGTAAAGTAAAGTACTTAGTCTACATAAAAACATAGATGATTTTAAATTGTAGAAATACATATATTTTTACATAGTAATTTATGAAGACCTCAACATTAAAGGTCAATAATGCATCCCAAAGTGGGCTGAAAATATTATGGACAAGTCACTTTACTGTTAAACGTGTCATGGTCTCCATTTTTATTGATTAGAAAACAAAATCTAAGAGAAGTTAAATGATTTTTGGGAGGCCAATTGGGCCAAGAGAAAAGGAAATACACTGCTTTTTGAAAAGTCTCAGTTATTTTATTTTTACTTAAGATGTTGAGAAGAAAACTAAGATTTGCAGAGAGAGGAAAATAGTCTACTAAAGATAAAATTCAGTAACAATCATATTTTATCTACCAAGGTGTTTCAGCCCTTCACTTTGTTTGCAAGTATAAAATTTTCCATGATGCACATACATAAGTCAATATTAAAAATATTCTATTTTGATTTCAACTAAATTTACTATATTTATTCATCAAACTGAGAAGTTATATTCATATTTTTGAAATGTAAATTTGTTACCTATTATATCTAAGCTTCATTCTGGGTATTAAGACTAAGACTTTGAAAAAGATAAAAACAATGTATATTTTTGTACCATAGAACATACATTCTAGTCACAAGGACAAAACAAAGAGACAAATAAATAAATAATAGATAAAATGCCATCAACCTTTTTAAAAAAGAAAAATTAAGCAAAAGAAATGCTGGATTATAAGGAAATGAGAACAAGGCTAGCAAAGTGGCAAGAGCTTTTCAAAAATGGTCCAGGTGTTGGAAAGATAGTGAGTCTGGGGCATTCCCCAAAGCAAGATCCTATTAGGTGTGAGAGAAAGTGGGATCAATGTAGACAAAGTCTAAATCATAAGTCATGTAGGCCATGATGAGGGGTTTGCAAAGTTTTCATGAATAGGTCAGGGTGGTCATGATGGGTTATGACAAAAATCGATTTTCTTAAAATTCTTTACTTTTTAGGATAAAGAATGATGCAAAGAATTGAAATTTAGCCACAGAGCCCAATGTATCAGTTAAGAGGTTGCAGGTTTCCTGAAATCCTTTCCATACTTCTTGGGTACTTTTGTCTTTATTTGTGTGTGTGTCTTTGTTGTTGTTTGTTTGTTTGTTTTTGAATCAGATCCTGTTCTCATTAATCTTTCTTTTCAAGTATTTTATATTAAAATGATGTGTTTTCACATATTCACACTTTTATTCATAAACTCCAAAGGAAGGCATGAAATTATCCAAATGTGATTTCAATATCTCTATATTCTTTAGGGAGATGAAATCATTAATACTGTAGCAATGAATATATTCTTTAACTAGGTGTCTACGTATTAAAATCAGCTTTGATGCACTGAGCTTTCTTGATTCTACTTTACTTGCGTGATAATTATAAAAACATTCAGTGCATTCTTCTTCAAAGTTAAAACAATGATACAAGGTGAGAAAAGCAAGAAATCTTTAAATAAATAATGTAGTGTGTGTTTTCAAGCAAAATATGTCATGGAAGAAAAAACTGAGGTCAGCCTCATGAGCATTAACCATAACATTTAATCTATATTCACTGAATATAAACTCTTTATGACTGCCATGACAGTTACTATGAGCCATCTAAAGATCTTTATTGGTTTTCAATTGAGTGAGGATAGGAGGAATAAACAATAAAATCTACCAAACTCTCAGTCATTTGTAAAATGATTTGTTAGTCATGTGAAATATATAATTGATCTTTACCTTAGTTTTCTTTCAGATTCAAATCATTTGTTTCCTAGACATTTTACATAACTTAATACAATTATTTTGTGTACTAATGTACCCTTCAAGAACAGTGATTATTTCTCCTACATTTTTCCCTTTCAGTCTTATTTCTCATGCATTTCCATTTAGCTTCCATCCTGCTTGCATTTTAAGATACTCATATCCTTTTTGGAATATGATTGTTAAAAACACACATACCTAAACACACCTTTAGACTTTACTGAAAGAAATAGATTTAGTTATCAGAAGTATTAATTACAGGACTAACATAGTTTAATCATATCTCATTGGCAAGTAAATATTCAAGTTAGAAAGTTCTTTTTTTTATTTTAGGAGTACAGATAAAATGCAATGATAATTTACATAACTCAAACCAAAGTCTACAGGGCACTAAATGCATCCAAAGCATTTAGTAAGTTTATTGAAATAAATTCTGATAGGATATGGTTTCTTTATTCCACCTTACTTGAGTGCTGTAAGCATTGTTCTATATATCAAGAAGCTGTGTCACTGGCAAGAATGCACATTTAGTGTCATCAAGGATGATGTAGTATTGGTAGAGGTTAGTATACAACACTGGATTATTTTTCACAATAATTAATTGAGTTAAATTGAAAATAAATACAGCATGGAAAAGAGAAGGGCAGATTAAATGCACATTCCTAATCCATACATCATAAAAAAAATACCACATTACAATAGAATAGGACTCATATGCAGTATCAGTTTTCATATAAAATAGCAATTATATCCTTTCTGTATTTAATGAATACAGTTACAAATAAAAGATGGTTTTTATGCATAGGAGTCTTGGAAATTATTTTTTTGTTTATATGTTTTCAGTTTGTAATGTGCTAATTTTAAAATTATGCACATGTATTACTCCAAAATCAATTTAGCTATCTCAAGAACTTACTATAATCTAAACTATGGTGAATAATTTTTTTTTACAAGAACTAAAAACAATGAAGTAAAAGGAATATCAAAGCAAGAAAGTTAGATGTTCCCAGAAAGGAAGTTAATATGCTGACCTCAAAGTTAGGGCTCACAATGCCTTCAGAGGCCGTGGGTAATATAAATACATGAAGCATTTGGATACAAGAAATAGGAAGGTCTTGCACCAATGAACTAGAGAAAGCATCACCCCCTTGAAGGTATTCACATTTATGAAAAAGAATAAATACAAACAAAATCCTGCTGGTTAAATGAAATAAGGCACTTGGCCAGATTCAGACCAAAAGCTGCCAGTTTGCCACAATATCATGCCATCAGTCCTGTATTTATTCCCTCTTACGGACAAATACAGGTATTAAAACTTATAATTATTAATAGTTAATTAAATTAAATGACATATAAATATCTGTCTCAGAAGATATTTTATTTAATATTTGATTGCGTTTAGAAACCATTTTTACTTATGACAGAGTTAAAACTTGGATTAATATCAAATACATAGAAAAGTACATGAAAAATAAAGAAAATATAATGCCACAATATACAAAAACTACACAAAACTCCATGACTCTGCTAAGAAAAGTATTTATAGGCATAATAATGTAAACAATATTTACAACAGTAACCAAATATTATAACTAAACGTTGAGAATAGAAAGAAATAATGATTTCATGGTAGAAAGGGGTATAGAGAAATGGTTTGTAAGAGAGCTATGTCTTAAGTTTCTATGGGAAGTTAATATATCAGAAACTTAATAAATAAGTTGCTGTATAAAGTTGTTATATAGAACATAGAGATAAATATAAGAAGAAAATCATATGAAAATTGTGTCTGGGGAATAGGACTCAGAGTTGGAATGGAAAAGGAGGGGGCCTGAATTTTTAAGTATAAACTTTTAGCATAAATTCGCTTTGTAATAATATACATAAACATGTGAATGCATACTTGATTAAATAAATAATAAATTAAATTTTAATTTTACATACAAGATGCCAGTTGGAACTTAAAATAAGATTATCTAGAGCAGGAATTATTAATTTTACTTGAAGAATTATATCGGCTGCATGGGGAAATATTACAAAAAACCTTCATAATCAGGCAGAGTAATGAGACTTGGAAGGGGTAGAAATATATTAAACAAATTTTAGTGTTTAGTGACATGGAAAGGTGGTGACTATGAGAAAAGCACATTAAATAATGTGATGTAAAGCTATGATTAGAAAAAAATATCTGGGATAATGTTAGAATATTGTAGAAGTGAGCTAATGGAGTCAAAATTAGATTTTGTAAGTATAAGTATGGCGAAAAATAATGGATACATACAATGTTTTGTTACATTTTATAGTTTATCTTATATCAGGCTCTGGACACACATAAGAGAATACGAAGTCAAAATAATTAGAATTTTGGTTTGGTAGACTAGCAGGATTTTGAGGTGTAAGTATATGTTTGAGAAGGAAATCTTGTTTTTAGTAGGATTTGTGATGAATGGATTCAGACATTTATCTGAAGTCTTAGGTAACATCCTAGATGAAATATACTAGGTAGGCAGATGTTTCTGTGATCAAATTTCAGTGAAAAAGTGATGAAAGAAAATTAAGATTAATCATCCTGGAGGTGATTTGAAAAACTATAAGAGTTAATTAGGAATGAGTTCAATTAAAGAATTGTGGGCTAAGGTCTGAGATTTTGCTACATTTGTTGTCAGGGCTGTAATTGATTAACCAATAAAATAAAGAAAGAAACAGTGAGCCAAGATCCTGCCCTGTAAGGAGGGTGCCAAGAAGTCAATGCCTTGCATTTTAAGTCTTTACAAAGAAGGAAGGGAATAGTATTAGCTTAAGGCAAATGTTCATATTAAATATGCAAAATTTGTTTTCTGCTACCCTATCTTCAAAAAAACTCCCCTTTTATTAGTTTCTGCCTTCCCAGTGTGTTTAATTTTTATCTAGATGAGTATTTCTAAGGAAAATACATCCTGCATTTTTAACAAGGTCCTAGATAATTTTGATGCTGCCAGATCATCTATTGAGTATCAAGACTCTAGAGGACCTGATGATACCAGTTCATATATATCCCTTGTTATTTCCCTAACTCTAAAATTATTCTCTCTCCTTTCCTTCTCTTTATCAATGTTTTCATTTCATTATATTGCCTCACAGTTCTGAGATGAGTTTATTTTGAAAGGTGAAATAAAAAGATTAATTTTTCTCCAATTATATAGGTATACCATGTCACTCAGTATCCTTGATGTTATTTAGCTAATTAAAATAGAACCCCATATATAATATTATGATCTTTTAAATAATATAAACATGCTTACATTCCTTTGTGCTTTCAACTGATTCAAATGCCAGATCCAAGTATTCATAGGGGATTCATTTTATTTTATTTTTCCAACCATTGAGTGTTTCTCTAACTGTTTTATTTAGTAATAACTAGGCAAAACCTGTCACCTTTTCTTCCTAATGAGTTCTTGAAAACCATCTGGGGGCAGCAATCTTTTCATCATAAGGAATCAAATACCTGTCAGTATGCACTAAATTACTACCTAAACCAAGAAAGCCAAAATAACTTCTTATTCTTGCCTATTCATTTCCTTTACTAATTGCAGAATATTTTTTCTGTTATTATATAAGTAAATTGAACACTGAATAGAAGTTTAGACTTATCAGGTATTCCTAATCTCCAATAAGGCGATTTTCTTTATACTACCATGGAGATTATAACTCTTTGATGGGCTCCCTGGGATTATATTCAAAAACAATTTTGGTGTTCAGAGAGCAGAGTTTATGAAAATACAGTTCCCTTTAAACACAAATTATACAGGTTCATGCCATGAAATCTGATCAAATTTAATGGACATATTTTTCAGAAAACTCTTTAGGCGGTATGTTTGCAACAGAGATGGTTTACATTGAATAAAAACTCTAACAATTTTCTTTCTTGGTCAAAAGGATGAAGGAACAGAGGCATGAAACCTTTGCAGAGTAGCAATCTATTTTGAGACCTTACCATAAATACCCAATAGAACTTTGTAGCAGAAAGTCCAACAAAATACTGTGTTTAGAAGTCCCAGGCTCACCTCTTCGTATCTTCAATTG
Source organism: Tolypeutes matacus (assembly GCA_026826555.1). Taxonomy (NCBI): domain Eukaryota; kingdom Metazoa; phylum Chordata; class Mammalia; order Cingulata; family Chlamyphoridae; genus Tolypeutes; species Tolypeutes matacus. The sequence continues at coordinate 12,769,477 of JAKSZT010053767.1, forward strand.
TTGAGTATGAAGCAGACCAACTACTATTGTCCAAGGACCAAATGGGATTAACTTCGAAAGTACTTTCACCTAACATCCCCAGAAGACGCAAAGTCTTGACTTCATCCTATTGCTGTAGGATGAAAAAGTGGATCAGTTCCACCAGTGTTACAAAGACAAGAGCAAAGGTTTAGTAACTTTTTTTCCTCCCATGGCAGTACTCCTTTCCAAATGACAAAAAAATGCTTAGATTGTTTGTGGTAAACTAATATTGATTGCAGTCATTTACAACAAATTTTTACTGATTGTACCTAATTACACCTTAGCCATTAAGAGTCACACTTATCAATAAGAGTCAGATTAACTTAGTTGTGAATTTTATTTGGCTTACATTCTGGAATTTATTTAAGGATGCTCCATTTCTAAATGTGTGCCTTGTGCTCCACGCTTGTTCATTTATATTTTATACAACAGTTTAGAATTTATAAATATATAAAATACGAAATACCTCAGTTAAAGAAATGTTCTAGTAAAAAAATGACTTTAATGCTAATTAATAACCACTCATAACCAAAGGCAGATAGGTGAGGAAAAAACATATCTATGCAAGAAACTTGCAATGTCAATGGAATAGAGACAGAAAACTTAGATATGAAAACATAGTTTTTTTAAAAATAAGTTTAAAAATAATTTGCCCCCACTCCCGATGACTCCCTTCTCTGTTTGCTCATTGTTCTTGCTCACTGTCTGCTTGTTGTCTGCTTGTTTCTTCTTAGGAGGCACTGGGAACCAAACCTGGGACCTCCCATGTGGGAAGCAGGTACCCAACTGCCTGAGACACATCCACTTCCAACATAGTTGATTTTTTCTCACTATCAAACTGATTTTTTAAAAAAGATATGCAAGCAGTAAGAGCTAATCTTTTCCTTTGTTAGACTGAAGAAATATTTTAATTTTCAAGCCATTGAAATGGGTACCTAATAAGTCATAATTGTGTAAATAAATTAATTTATAAGATTTAAATAGTGAGTAGAAGTACACTTATATGTGCAAACAGTTCAAAACATCAGTTTAGAAAGACAAAACTTATTGCATATATCAATATTCACTGATGTATTTTGTAGTTACACATATATTCAGAGTAGGGTTATAGGAAAAATAGTTTGGAGTAATCTTCCCTGTATGTTTACATTACTATGTGTATTATTCAAGTTTAAAGGGATTCATTTACCCTAATGTACACAATACAAATAGGCATCCCTTTGATATTAAAACCAAGGGGGAGGGGAATCTATCTGTACATTATGCCATGTATAATCATTCATAGTATATACAATGGACTTGTACTTATTACTGTTGCCATATTTTAACAGATAATTTTGCCTGCATTTTATTTGGCATGTGCTCCAGGGAACATATGAATTTTTTCTTCAGCTGACAGATATAATTGAATGGAGTGAAGCCAATCCTATTACATGTTAGCTCTATGGACTCTTGTGAACTCTTTAACAATTCCTCATGGGATATGCCAAGTTTATTAAAATAGGTCATTAAAAGTCAAATGTCTTTGGGCAAAAATAAATTGCTTCCAGAGTCCTAAGGCTAGTGTGCAAGCTTTTTCACCTATTAAATATAATTCCTCATTTTATATGACTGTTTTTAATTCCTCTACTTCTTATTACAACTTCCATTTTTTCTTCAATTAACAGTTACGTCAGTTCTTATTTTTCAAAAATAATTGAAGGTTCATTTCTTTCATTGATTTGGAGATAGGTTTGCGAAACATTTTATATCAGCACAATTTCTTAAAATTGTTTTAATAAAATCAAGATTAAATAAAAGAAATTAAACAATGAAAAGGGTTTGTGAAGGAAAAATAAAGCCTGCTGTCAGAGAAGACATAAACCGTGAAAAATAGACACAAGGCAAAGAACTGGACCAAAAAGTGTTACACAGTGAATAGTCAAAATAATTACTATAATTTGTTAAGCTCCAAATATCTGCCATTAATTCAATATATATATATTTTGTAATCTTTGCAACGTGCTTGTACCATGTTTATGATATTTGCCACAATTTGGTAGTTGTATAATATTGACAACTTGCCAAAAGTTGTACACTTGCTAAGTCAGAATTTGTACTCTCATTTTCAAGTTTCTCAGTACATGAGATTGCTTCTCTGATTCAGAGCTCCTATGTTAACCTGAAGAGGAGGAGGCAGGAATCAGGGGCACACTGGGCAAGCTGACTTCAGTGGGACATAAATATGAAAGGTTTTGGAAGGTGATCTTATAGCAGCAGAACAGACAGGGAATCAGCCATTAGGGCCTAGATGAGACATAGAGGAAGATATATTATACCAAGATATTTGGGATATTTAAATGATTTATAACATTCATTATTTTAATTAATTCATTTAACAAATGAAGGTTCTCCAACAGGTGCTTTGTTGGCCATTTGGAGCATCTACATACGGTTTGGAAATACAGATTTAGTATATTACCTTTGTCCACTTGTAATCTGCAAATACTGAGTGAACATTATTAGCTCCATACCAGAAGGTGATCATAATACTACTTTCAGTCACTCCTAGAAGTTTAGTAAGAAGAAGTAATGATGTGTATGAAAATACTACAGGGCAGAGTCTGTTAATCATAATATAATTGCTGACCACGAAATAGAGGTCAAAGGAAAGGAATATTACTTGCATTGGAGAGTTGAGGAAGTGTTGGCATTAAGGTTAGGATAATTCCCTAAATGAAGCATTTGGGTGGAGCTTTCAATAATGTCAGAATTGGCTAAATATGTTTATATACAAACGTGATGCAATAAAATATACTTTTATAACAAATGTTTGAAATAGTAATCTTTAGAAATGTTCACAAAATTTATTCTTTTTCTAGATAATGGTTTACAAAATGCCAAAGTGATTATTTATTAATTCTAAAAATTTTTCAGGGTCTAGTCTATTATGTTCTAGGAACAATGGATATAATTATGATGATAGCAAACATGATCTTAAACTTTATGGAATCTAGTGGGGGAAATAAAGACCAAAAAGGTAATATCAGAGTACATATGATTAGAAAAGTGGAAGTTGAGTTTGCTGGGAAAATATAAATTAAACTTATTTGAGTTAGACCAGAAGTCAGAGAAAACCTCCTTGTAGAAATAGCATTTAAGCAGATTCCTAAAGGTGGATATGAGTTGGTGATACTTTAGAACTGTGAAGAGAAAGTTCCCAGACAGAGGAAACAGTAAATTTGTAGTAATAGAGTCTGAAAAAGGAATCTTATGTTCAAAAAAAAAATAAAATTCCACAACTATTGGAAATGCAACAGAAAAGGGACAAAGGATGAAGATGTAATCGGGAGCTAGATATTGGATGTATGTATAAGCTATTGTAACCATATACATCAATTTGTTTTCTATACTTAAAGAAAGAAATAGTTGAATGTTTTTAAGGAGAAAAGGCACAAACACATTTACATGATTTTTAAAAAAATTATGTTCTCTTCATTGTGGAGAATAAATTGCATTATGGCATATGAATGTCATAATGAGGTAGGAAAGATGACCCATCCTGTACATGTCATTCAACATTTTTTTCCCACTGACTCAAGTGATTTCTCAATGATTCTATTTACAACGTTTCTTTGGAAGCAAGGCTGGAAGATAGGCATGGAATAAAAAATACGGGTTTTATCGTTCAAGGCCTGTCTATGGGTCATGCTGAAAACCCAACATGATACAATTTGCTGTGATAAACAGCCAGCCAACTGGTGACAATTTGACTGAATTCCTCCCATCCCTGAAAGGGTGAGGTTTTATCCTTATAAAGATATATTCATATTCCAGGAGTGAATATGCCTTCTTGCTAACAGTGTTCTTATCATCACCACCAATTATGGGCTCAGATTGCCTTATTTCTCATTATATTGATGATATTTCATTTGCAGTGCCCACTTGCAAACAACATCCTCTGAGGCTTGGGGCAATCTTAGAGGATGGACTATTTTCCATACCATTCCTTTCAAATTTTTCTAGTCATTATTCAACTTATTTTGTGATACAATTCAAAGAAAGTAGTAAACCCTTGAATACTTACCCCAAATGATTTAATATTCCTATCATTAGCTTACATTCAACATTTGTTTATGCTTCTTTTTTCAGGTAAAATTTGCATACAATGATATGAACAAATTCTAAGTGTATTATTTTATGAGTTCCAGCAAATTACACACCTGTGCAACACAAACCCATATAAAGATATATTGCTATTACCTCATAACTAACTATAATTTATGAATTCACTTTATAGGAAGGAAAATGATACAGTTCCATCTGTTAAATGGTCATATAATAATCTTCATGAAGCCATAGGTGTAGTGTGAGACAAAGAGAGACACAAAGTAGGGCTATGTACCTTGGGAGTCTGAGCTACCTGTCCAAGCATTTTAATTCTTATTTCCACAATTGTCTGAGCCTGTCTACTCTATAACCCTTATATTTTATACTCAGATTTTGCTGTACATACCAATTATACGGTTCACTGAATCACATAACACTGGCTTATGATGGGAAATTCAGGTCACATCTCTTGGTATCTCATTGCCAGCCATTCGGTTTCTGCTGCCTTATTATGCCCACACTGAGGCTGGCTAGAGGCTCCGTAGCTTACTTTAGATAATCAATATCATTGTCTGCTCTGTCAAAAAGTGGAATGACAAAGATGGAGGATGTTCTCTTTCTCTGTTCCCAACCCAAATGCCAGAGGATAGCTTTATTAATTACAAGGTAAATGGGGCAGAGTAGTTTTATATTTGCATGTGCACACACATATGGTATATATATATATATAAGTATATGTGTGAGTGTGTATATATAATCTCCAAGATTAAAATCCCCAATGGCTATAGAGATCTAGAAAAGAATTTGTTTGGTGGATGGTCCAAAATTTAGCAAATTTTCTCTCAATTTAGCTAGGAAATCCTAATTTTCCCTAGACTATTGGACTCTCTAAAAAGTATTCTGAAGTAAACATGACATTCTGAAGCCAATAATTGCTTAGAGTTTCCTTAAATAATAAATTTATTTTAATTATGATGCAATGTCTATACTTTTTCCTCTAAAACATACAATAATTTATTATGAAATATCTTTAAAAATCACATTTTTCTAATTGCATCACCATTTTATTAGAAAAAGAAAAGAAGCAAAAGAAAGGGAAGGAAATAACAATTAGGTAAATTAACAAAATCAATCATATTCCTTTTAGTAATTCAATATCAGATGAAACTCTCTCTTCCTTTATCACAGTATATATTTATATATTTATCACAGTACATGTATTTATACATTTTTTTTTAAAAGATTTTATTTATTTATTCATTTATCCCCCCCTTGCTGCTTGTGCTCTCTGGGTCAGCTAACCACGCCGTGCGGGCGGGCTTGCCTTCACCAGGAGGCCCTGGGAACCGAACCCGGGGCCTCCCATATGGTAAACGGGAGCCCCACTGATTGAGCCACAGCCGCTTCCCATATACATTTTTTTATCATAATGTAATCTCTAGTCCAGCCACAAATTTAAGCTGGACATTTCCATTTGGATAGTCAGTCAACTCCTTAAATTTAAAATGAACAAAAGAAAAACATCTCCTTACCTTCATGATTTTTGCTTCCTATTTTAATATGACCTAGCCTATAAAATCCAAGAGTCCCTTATTCTCTATGACCTTTCAAATATCTACTGCAAATTTTGTTTTCCTATTTTTTAATGTTTTTAAAATTTATAGCCAATTATATACTATATTAGTTCTTACTTCAGATAGATTATAACATATCTGATGGTAGGAATTAATAGTTTATTTTTTATTTCATATAAATTTAATAATATAGTGTTTGGTATGATGGCTGGAAAATGTGGTTATTGAAATTTCTTAAGCAGCTTTGAAAATTCTAAAACTAATTGAGCTGTTTTTCTACTAATCTAATTTTAGAAGTTTATTCTTTGGACTGAGTTCCCTGAAGGATATTAACCATACCTTCTCAATATTGCTTACAGGAATAAGATAACGTCTCAAAGTAAAACAGACAGAATGGCATAAATCTGTAAAAAGTTTGATATCCTTGAGCGGTTGTCTGATAAAGTTGCCATGAAGGCCTTACCCTTGCAAATCTTTTCCTAAACTGTGGTTTACTAGCCACTGAAATCAAGGACAAGTTGGATGTGCCTGAGACAACACAGGACTGAGAAATTGCACATAACCTCCTTACACATTACTTGTTTTTTCTTTTAATACTTGTCTTCTCAATTACCTCTTCTTCTTTTTTTTTTCCCCTATAAAAACCTTAGCTTCCATTTTCACTTTGAACCGCTTTGGGGAAGAATCCCCCAGTTCCTTGTTTATGCACTCACAATAAATCACCTTCTCACTAGAAAACATGTTTGTCCTTTTTAGTGCCAGACCGGGGGGACCTGTCTATTGGAAATAGCTGTCTTATGGTAACAAGTACCCTAGGTGCTTAAAATATACCTGTTCATTGAAAACTAATTAAAAATATGTTCATTCCTGACATTGTTATTTGCAATAATGAATATAAGTAGAATTAAGTGTAAAGATGTCTCTATATTTACTGAAACATGTTGAGGATACATAGTATTTAGGAAGATTATATACATTATTTGTAACATTTAAATGACCATTGAAATACAATGTGCTGTCTATAAAAAATAACAGAAAATGTAGAACTGCACATTTAAAATCAAAACTATATTTTCTAGGTATTATTATTAAATTTTGTACCAGGTGCATTAGTCAGCCAAAGGGGTGCTGATGCAAAGTACCAGAAATCAATTGGGTTTTATAAAGAATATTTATTTGGTGTAGAAGCTTATAGTCACAAGGCCATACAGAGTAAGTTATTTCCCTCACCAAAGTCTGTTGCCATGTGTTGGAGCAAGATGGCTGCCAATCTCTGCAAGAGTTCAGCCTTCCTCTTCCTCTTAAGGCTCCATGGTCCCAGCTTTTTCTGATCTCAGCTGTAGGCTGGCATATGGCTCATGTCTTTCCCAGAGCTTGTCACCTTCCAGGCTCAGCTGCTCTGCTCTCTCCACAAGGCCAGCTGTAAATTATCAGGTGAATGGCTTGGCTCTCTCTCCCCTGGGCTCCAGCATCAAAAACTCAACTTTCTTTGTTATGTTTCTCTGTGTGTTTACTTCCCTCTCTTTGATTGAGCATCCGTTTATATAGCCCACAGCTGTAGACTAGCTGTAGGCAGGAACTCAAACCAAGTCACCCTAATGGTGGGTCAAATAAAAGCCCTAATCTTGATTTAATAAAGTAAAAGTGAAACCACTGAGTCTAATACAATGTAATACACCCAGAGGAACAGACCAGTTTACAAACATAATCCAATATCTATTTTTGGAATTCATAAATAGTACCAAATTGCTACACCTGGTGAGGAATTTAAAAGAGATACAATGTCATCACTTTTAAACATTATGATATATTTAGTATTTTCTAATATTCTATATTATCAATTTTGACACATTAAAATAATCATGGTAACATAATCAATGTAAACATGAGAGTGACATCCCACCACCTTTGCCATAGTCTATTGATTAGAAGTAGGGGCAGGTACTTCCCACACTCAAAGAATGGGTCCCATGAACATGGGACAACCTTAGAGATTGCCTGTCACAATCATAAATGTGACTCATGTCTGTTAATTTTCAAGACAACCTCAGTGGGATGTCTGTAGCTCCCTTCACTTTGAGAGCTAATATTGGAAGCTTTGACTTCTCAAATCAGTCTTTCAATTCAAATTAATTTGTTATGCCTAACAATAAATTCCCTTTTATCAATAAAATAATTTAACAATCATCTCTTGTTTTGGCCTTTGTTCTTTAATGCAAACATTTTCCTTATGCTTCTATGAGAGCCAGGGTACAACACATTAGGAAATCCTTCTTCAATTCATCCTTTATAACAGACATAAATCCCTCTAAATGTATTCACAAGTGATAGAACTAATCCTCATAATAACATAGGGTTGGAGTAAAGGGGTTATTGAACTTTTTATGAAGTTGGCTTGCAAGAAAATGCCTATATAGTTTAGGTATGGTTTCCTTATATTCTGGTTATTTTATTTCCTGAAATCCCAAGTTAGATTGATTCAAAGTTGTTATCTACTCTGGAACCTCTCATCTAATTATAAATGAGAGCATGGACCTTATAGTTTAATTCTAATTATTGATACAGTGTTTACTAGATATTTTCTTCAGGCATTTTTATTTTTTCTTCACTTACATTTATTTGTGGGTTCATGAGTTGGATTTTCTTTTATTATAAAGGTAAATTGATAGAAGGTATATTAAGTACAGTCATATGAAGAAAATTTACATGCCATATTAAACTAGAATTCTTCTATTTATTGTTGAACCTGTTATAGTAATAGATATTGGTCAGAATAATTTTAAACTTGATCACAACTTTCTAGTTTATTAATTTATCATTCTGTATCTATCAGTATAAATTTAAAAATCTCCATTTTTTATAATATCCACTTTTTCACATGTACTTTAATTGTTTATATTTCAAATGATAATCAAAAATTTAATTACTAAGCATTGCCCTATTTATATTTCATGATTTATTTATTGACTCAAGATTTATTTTTTTATATTATTTGATATTCTATTAAATAGCATAAAAAGTTTATATACATTTAAATATCAGCATTTCAGATAGGGAAAATTAATTGGGGTCATATTTTATGAATTTTCTTACTAGGTGCTAATCAGAATGGTCCCATTAAACAACTTTTCTCCTCAATATTTCTATTAATAACTTGAATCATAACCTTGATATTTACAATTAATTCTGAATTAAAAGTATTTTACAGTTTAAAGATTTCAGAGTTATAAAGCATACTTTTAAAGTCAGAATGGGATGAATTCAGTTAAATTTTCCAATGTCTTGATGTTTCTAATTGGATAAGAAGATCATATTATTATCTGTCTGAAAATTAATTTATATTTTAGGTCAGTAAGATGGTCTTTTTTAAAATTTTTCCTCTGTATTATGTGAATGGACAGGGAACTGTGAATTTTAGGGCAAGAAGTTTAAATAAATAATTTAAAATTTATCTTTGCTAGAAAAGGTAAATTCCATTCATAAATAAAATTAAAGTTATAAATTTTCACGCATGTAAAAAATATGATCTTAATAAGGCAAGGTGAGGAGTACATCAATTGAAAATATCTAAGAATTATTTGAAATAAAAACAAAGTTGTAGTGTGTAATTCTATTTTTTCAATTTCATTTTATATTAAACTGTTGAATAATAAGAACTTTTAAAATTAAAAGAAAGTTTCCTTTAATTTCTCACTCAGTGATAGGTTACTAGCCTGAAATAATTGTGACAATGTGCTATGCTTCTTTTGAGTATACTATACATTTTCTTTTTTTTTTTTAATTTTAGTGACAGACATTTAAATATTTATTGATATATTTAATAGAAAAGTAAGTCCAAGAAAGAGAAGTATATGTACTTTTGTCATTCATTACTCTGATATCTTTAGTCATCCAATGGCATTTGCTGTAAATAATATTGGATTGATTGTTGCTCTGATCTTAGTAATACATAGTACTATGGTTCAACATAGGACTGAAAGACGTTATCTCTATGTATTTATGTTTCAGGGCATTTTTTATGGTATAAACAGACCAGAAATCAGTAAAGGTACATCTCTACTTAAAATTTAACTGATGTTTTCTCTTTCTATTTTTCTTAACCTCACTCTGAGTTTTTAGGTAGTCTTTCTGCATTCCCTGCAATTACTTTAAAGGAATACTAACCTTATTGTAAACTCTATCTAAAGCTTCTAAAAATTAACATGGCAAGTTTTATTTTCATACAGTCCACAGAAAATCTGGGGTACTCTAATAAATTAAGGGTAGGTGAAATAAAAAGCCATACCACATTCATACTCTTACATTTTCTGAGAGAAAAATTTAGCATTGTAAAATCTCTTAAATTTTTAACAAACATATTTTATATTGCAAAAATTATGGGAGACAAGGTAGAAGTTAAAATCAAGAAATCTTATGGATGTAAAGGGAAGAATTATGACAGATACAATAGAGATAAAACAGATCATTTAAAATCAAACCATGTAATGACTACATACAAACAAGTTTTGAATTTAGAATAAATGAAGAAACACACAGAAAAATGTAACTCAAGACAATTTACTGAAGATGAAATAAAGAGCTTGAACTACTTTATGATTTTTAAGATAAATTTACGTAGTGGGTTAAAATTACTACACATAAAAAATAAAAAAATAAAAAAACCACCGGACTCAGAGGATTCCCATAAAAGAAATCCACCTAACTGAAAGAAATGGTTATCCCAGTCACCATAAAAATGAAGACTCTTTTCAGCTCATTCAGTGAAATCAGCTTAAATTAATAACAAAACCAGTCAAAAGATTACATGCCCATTTACCTCATAAACAGAGTTGCAACACTAGCAAAACAAAAAAAAAATAAAGCAAAGAAAATCCAATGATTATTCTAAAGTTATATGATCATTAAGTTTATTTAAACCATTTGCAAGCATGGTGTGGTATATTAAATGTTATGAATTGTCTTAAAAATCCACAAATGTCATTTGCTGCATTACTACATCATACTAAATGGGAAAGTTTGGAAGTGTTTCCTTTAAAACTGTGAATAATATAAAGATACTCAAAAGTGCTTCTTATATTCAATATGATAGTAGAGTTCCTAGTCAGTGCAATAAGTCAAGAAAAATATTTAAGGCATAAGGGTTGAAAAGAAGTAAATAAAACTCTTATTACTTTCAGATATTACTATTGTTTAAACAGTGAACCCAAGAGAATTTACAAACACATTAGAAGTAATATGGCTTAATATGTCAGTTAGTTATATGAATAATTTAAAAAGTCAGTTGCAAATTTACACTTAGAGTTTGTGTTGTAAGATCCTATATTATTTCTTTAATTTTTATTCTAGTAACATATATACAATGTAAAAATTTCCCTTTTAACCACATTCAAATATATCATTCAGTGCTGTTAATTTCATGAGCAATATGTGCTACCATCACCACCATCCATTACCAAAACTTTTCCATTACCCCAAACAGAAACTCTATAAAATTTAAGCATTAACCCCCCATTTCCTACCCCCACACTGGCTCCTGGTCACCTATATTGTAGCTTCTGACTCTATGAATTTGTTTATTCTTATTATTTCAAATCAGTGTGACCACATAATATTTGTCCTATAGTGTCTGACTTATTTCTCTTAACAAAATGTCTTCAAAGTTCACCCATGTTGTTGTGTGTATCAGAACTTCATCCTTTTTTACAGCTGAATAATATTCCATTATCTGAATAAACCACATTTTGTTTATCCATTTATCAGTTGATGGACACTTGGGTTGCTTCCATTTTTGTTAAATATGAATAATGCAAGCATGAACATCAGGGTGCAAGTATCTGTCCACACTTTCAATTCTTTTGAGTATGTACCTAGAAGTGGGACTCCAGGGTCCTATGATAATTCTATATTAACTTTGAGAGAAACTGCCAGACTATCTTCCACAGTGACTGCACCATTTTACAATGCCACCAGAGTTGAGTGAGTGTTCCTATTTCTCCAGATCCTATCCAACATTTGTAATCTTCCATTTTTTTTTTAAGATTTTATTTATTTATTCATTTATCCCCCCCTTGCTGCTTGTGCTCGCTGGGTTAGCTAACCACGCCGTGCAGGCGGGCTTGCCTTCACCAGGAGGCCCCAGGAACCGAACCCGGGGCCTCCCATATGGTAAACGGGAGCCCTACTGATTGAGCCACAGCTGCTTCCCTCCATTTTTTAATAGTAGCCATTCTAGGGTGTATGAAATGTTGTCTCATTGTAATTTTGATTTGCACTTCCTTAATGACTAATGATTTTTGGGCGTTTTTTCATGTACTCCCTGGTTATTTGCAATGATGTATTCTTTGGAGAAATGTCAATGCAAGACCTTTGCCATTTTTTTAATTAAGTTGTTTCCCTTTTTGTTGTTGTATTGTAGGATTTCTTTACATAAACTGGATATTAAACACCTATGGATATGTGATTTCCAGAGAATTCCTCCCTTTGTGTAGGCTGTCCTTTTCCTTTAGTGATACATTCATTTGATGTAAATTTTTAAAATATTGATCACATCCCATTCTTTCCTGTATTTTTTCTTGCTTGTGCTTTTGGTATAAAGGCTAAGAAAACATTGCTTAACCTATGAAGAGGCTACCATATGTTTTCTTCTGGAGTTTTTAAGTTACGTTTCTTTTATTTAGGCTTTTGATCCATTTTATTGATTTTTTTTCAGGGGAGAGCATGAACGCAGTCCCCCACTACCACAAATTAATGATTTTTGTATATGGTATGAGGCAGGGGTAGACCTTAATTCTTTTGCATATGGATATCCAATTATCCCAGCAACCATTTGCTGAACAGACTGTTCTTTCCCAATTTTATTGGACATGCCTCCCTTATCAAAAATGTAAATGTTTGGAAAGGGATAGAGGTGACAGTAGTACATTATTGTGGGTGTAATTAACAGCACTGAATTGTGGTTGTGATTGTTGTTGAAAGGGAAATTTAGGGTCATGTATGTCACTTGAAGAAAAGCTAGAGGATAAAACATGGGACTGTATAACATAGTGAACACTGTTGTGGATGATGACTGTGGTTAATAATACAAATATAAGAATATTCTTCCATGAACTAGAGCAAATGTACATCACTGTTACATGGTGCTATTAATAGTGTAGTATATGGTAGAAATACAAATAATTACTATGGCTTTGTAATAAGTATCATAATTGGGAAGTGTGAGTCCTCCAACTTCATTCTTCATTTTCATGATGACTTTGGCTATTCAGGGCCCCTTACCTGTACATATAAATTAGATGATTGGCTTTTCCAATGCTGCAAAGAAAGCTATGAAATTTTGGTTGAGATGCATTGAATTTGTAAATCATTGTGGATAGAATTGACATCTTAACAATATTTAATCTTCTGATTCAGAAAATGAAATGCCCTTCCATTTATTTGGGTTTTTGATTTCTTTTAGTAATGTTTTGTAGTTTTCTTTGTGCAAGTCCTTTACATTTCTGGTTAGATGTATTACTAGATATTTGATTATTTTAGTTGTTACTGTACTTAGACTATTTTCTTGATTTCTGCTTCAGATTGTTCATGACTAGTGTATGGAAAGTCTACTGATTTTTTCATATTGAGCTTGTAAGCTGCACCTTTGCAGAACTCCTTTCTTAGCTCTAGGAACTTTGTTGTGGGTTTTTCAGGATTTTCTATATATACAATCATATCATCTGTAAATAGAGAAGGTTATACTCTTTCCTTTCCTCTTTGGATACTTTTTATTTCTTCCTCTTGCCTAATTGCTCTGGCTAGAACTTCCAGTACAATGTTGAATACAAGGTGACAATGTACATCCTTGTCTTGCCCATATCTTAAAGGGAAAACTTTCAGTCTTTCACCATTGAGTAGGATGTTAGCTGTGGGTTTTTCATATGTGCCCTTTATCATGTTGAAGAAGTTTCTTTCTATTCTTAGTTTTGTAAGTGTTTTTTATCAAGAACGGTAACACTTCAGTACCTTCAGGTATTTATTTTTTCAAAGGCATTTTGTTCATACTTTATAATTGCTATCTGAGCCTCTGAAAGCTGTATCTTTTTCATGCTTGTTCTTTACAGAAAATAAACAATTAGAGTGCTTTTGTCTCTTCTTTTAAGATTTAAGAAAATAAATCATCAGTGAGTTCAAGCTAAAATGTTATGTAAACAAACACATAATTAGAACATCACTAAACTAATGTGATTATAATTAATGTTTCACACCTGCAAAATGAGTAACTAAATTAATCTAAATTAAATATCTTGAATACTTTCATTAACTCTTAGCATAATATCAAATCTTTAACAAAATAATACATTTTATATTCTATTTTATTGCAGAAAAAGAATAACTCCTTTGAGTTTGGAAGTCTTAGAATAGTTATCATTGTTGTTATAAACATCAGTGTTATCTCTAAATGTGCAATGAGAATTATTCCATTTCATATACAATTTGAAGTATTCATAGGCTATTAAGAAAAATTGTTAACAGTTATAGAAACATAAGAGTAGTGACTTGCCCTATATTTAACATCTTCCCAGAAGGGAAAAACAGTATTGAAGAATAACAGGAAAAAAAATGAAAATGCTATAAAGCTTGGGTTATCTCAGAGCAATGCACGGCATATCCATGATTTATATGTATTATTATTCTCAAAAGATATGTCCTGATATAAAAAACAAGAAAATTCCTCACTTAATGGTGACCTATTTTTTACCACTCTTCCATTCCTCTGTTACTAAGCAACCAAAAGACCCTATGAAAAAAGATTTGTAACACTTTTATATATATATCACAAACAGCAATATATCCCAAATGTGCTGTATATATTGAATAAATATAATATTTTGTGTTTGTGTTCTCTAGGATTTACAGGATTGTCACAACACCATACGCAAACTTTTTCTATATATTTTATAGACAGTTTTACTTGAGGGAGAATTTGTTCACATCAGAGACAGAAGATGCAATATTCTTCTCACTTTAAAAGAATCCTCTACAGGGCCCATTTAAAATGTCTTTGTCCTTTACCTTATATCAACAGTAAAAACACCCATGGTCCAAATGTGCTATTTCTGAATACTTCCCAACTTCAGCCTTCTTTTTGTTTTATATGTCTACTATTTCTGATCACTTTTTTTTCTTTATATTTTATCAATATTATACTCTCTGCTTAAAAAAAAATCTATATAACTTTCCCAGAAATGCATAACTGTAGTAAATAGTGGAGATCAGATGCAATATTATACGTAATATTGTATACAATTTTGGGGATATAATAGAAAAGTTATCATTTGAATTGTGAAGACAATATCTGTAATGGTAGAATGCTGATCTAGATTTTATTTTTATTTTTATAACATTTATAGAGACATAGATAAAATGCAATCCGATTATTTAAAAGATTTCCTTGATTACCTTCACTTTAATATTTAGCTCAAAATTTTCCACTGAGTTCTTTAACACTCAGAGTCATCTAACAAATAACATCTTTAGTAGTAGCAGTTTTTTGTTTTGTTTTGTTTTGTTTTAGAAGTTGAGGCAAGACTGATATGTTAGGCAGAAATTGAACTGTCAGAAGACTAAGCATTTTAATTTGACACTGAATTTCAGAAGCAATTTTAAGAGGTGCTTAAAAATATATAGACATAAAAATATTTAGTCATGATTTATTTTACCAAATATTTAGCAGTATAGCGGTATCCTGACTGTCACTTCATCCATGGATATTTGCACTATTGCTAAAACTCATCTAATCTGATTCTCATCCAAATTCATCCCATCTGTGAAATAAAGAATATGGTATGCTGTTTTTCTTGTGATAAACATCACTAGGGAATTATCATCATTAGATCTAGGTACAGTCCAACTTTAGCCTTTCATAATATAGTATATTGTCTTAAGCTTTTTAAAATTTAGAGATTCTCAGAGTCTTGAATTATGTATTTTCTCTGACTCTGTGCTTCTGCTATCTCAAATGTTGTAATTGCAACACCTTACAAAAGTTATGGCAAAAAATAAGCTATTATAACAACTCCCACAAATTCAGTACCTTATTGAATAAGAACTATGTTTATCACTTGTGCAACAGACTTGATGCAAATTTTTCAGAACTGTAGACTTCTCTGCTTTTATCTAGTCACTGAGGATCAAAGTTTCTTCCGTCACATGACTCTGACATTCGCTACGGTGTTACTCTTATCTGGAGGGTCAAAGAAGCAATACTGTCCTAAAAGTAATTTTGCTGGTTGGATGGAGGCACAGAGGGAAGTAAACCAATGACCTAAGTTTCTGAGTCATCACTAACACCCATTACTCTTACTCACATTCCCTTGTTCATTCTAATAATAAGGGAGTCTAGGTAATTAAATATTCCTAGGAAGTTTAATGCCCCCAAAAAATAAAATTCAAAGGAGAAAATAGAAATTCAATATTTTGGTGGCTACACAAGTGGTTTCTATCTAGAATGCTCCTCTAAACACCTAAATACCCATATAACACATTTACCCCATCCTGTAATGAGATGACCAAAGACTCATAGTCTCAGAGTGACTCTATCCATCTCAAACTCCAAATATCTGAGCGATATACAAACCTTTCCATCAGTTTAATTGTGGCCTTGATGATCCAAAAATATTTGACCCCCTTGCAATATATAGTGGCCTCCAAATAGTTATCCCTCCCATTATATAGTGTGTGGATAACTGTGATAAAAGCGGTTAATGAAAAATGGGAAGCAGGTAGCCATTATTAATTGATATCAATTATAAAATTCATCTGTTAGGGAGTTACTGTTTAATTGATGGTAAGGTTCTATTAAGGGTGATGGAAAATGTTGGTAATAGAGGGTTTTGATGATAATAAATTGTGAATGTAGTTAACATCACTGAATAGTATACTTAAAAGTGTGTGAGTGCGAGTAGAGCTGGGGGCATGAGTTGGGCCACACATGGAGATGGGGGGAGAGCTGGAGAAAGGAACAAGTGAACTCTGGGGAGGTTGAGGACTGTGGCTGAGAATGCAATTATGGGAATGTTCTATTGGTATCTATGGCAGCAGAGGGTCATTGGTGCAAGGTGTTGGTGGTGGGGGAGTGTGTGGGGAAGGGTGCATTTGGGACATGCCTCTATAGAATGGTTGTCACATGTTGTCACAGGATTTTATCTCAGTGGGTAGAGACCCACTCAATAACTAACAAAATGTTAAACTCCCATCTGGGGCAGTCCTGCGATGTTCTCAAATATTGTAATGATGGATACAGGCCATTAAATATTTTGTCAAAATCTATAAAATTGTGCAGTGCGAAGTATAAAACATAATGTAAACTATAGACCTTGGTTAGTAGCAATACTTCAGTATTGTTTCATCAATTTTAACAAATGTACTACACTAATATAAGAAGTCATTAATAGAGGAATCCCCTATTCCTTCTATGTAACTTTTCTGTAATCTGAAACTTCTCTAAAAATAAAATTTATTCTATGAAAAAAATAGTTAAATGAGAAACTTATTTTGTATATACTTTCCACAGTAAAAATTTTGAAACAACCCATAGTACTATACAATACAAACAGTGAGCCCAAATGTAAATTATGGACTTTAGTGAAAAATAATATTCATAATAATATTGGTTCATTCATTTTAACAAATATACCACATTAGTGCAAATCATTAAGAGCAAGAAAAACTGCATGTGTGAGTGGGGGATATATGGGAATTCTGTACTTTTAAATGATTTGATGTAAACCTGTAACTGTTCTAAAAAATTGAAAAATTAAAAAATCATGTGGGCAGGAATCATTAAAAATTCTTCTCATGGTAGATTTACTGTCCGGACATAATTCCGTTACCTGTTGTGTTTTATGACCTGTGCTTTTGTCCTATGTGTGGGCAAATAATATGCATCATCTTTGTATATCTTCTTCATGATCCTTTTGAAGTAGGTGTGAGAAGATATACCTGCCTTGGTGGTGCTTTAGGTTTGGTTTTGCAGGTCAATTTTATGATTTCTTTAGCATACAATCTCCTTAAAAACTTACTACAATTCTGCTCTGCTTGCTTCCAATCAGCACTATGTTCTAGGACTGGGCATAATACTAAAGTCTACTTTACTTTTTGGTTTTTGCTATGCACCCATGTGTTTTACCAGCATTTTAATGGAAGCTTCCTTAAACCACCTAAAACAATAGACTGTCTTGGGAACATGCATTCTTAACTTTTTTTGACTGAAAGGTCTTAGCAGGTCTTTGAGAAACAACCTTTAATCATGCTGCTTTGTGAGCAGAAACATTTAGTTTTCTGAAACTGTGGGGCCACAAATATCTGAAATATACTTCCTTCTTTCACTACTTACCAATTGGCATATTTTTGCTTGAACTTATTTTTTTCTTTTGCTACCCGGTTAAGGTAGCAAGGAGGAGACAATTGCTCTAAATATTCTAATTCTTTCTTGAGAGTTTGCCTAAAGCTATATGCACAATAATCACATTGTGTCCACCAACTGATCATAAGAAAAAATTGTACCAAATATTTTAGCCACCATATCAGACACATCAGAAGCCTAAACAACTTTCTGCTTTATAATACTATTTTCCTTGCTGAGAAATTCTCAACGTTGGAGACATTTCCAAATATTTTACATTTTCACAACTTTTCACTTCTGTTGTCCAATTTCTTTTATAGAGTAAAGGAATACCCACTAAAACAAAGAGCCTTCTAAATAAGTGCCAGAATGAACAAGAGTGTGTTTTCTATCCCATCTAAAATTCTTATTTTTAGGAGACAAAATTTATTTCATTGTTTCCAACATCTTTCAGGGAAGGGTTTTCAAAATGAGATACATAGAAATCTGGGGCTTCCTGAGGCATTTTCAGGAATCCTAAAAATGAAAACAATTTTTATAATTATAAGATATTATTTTCCTTTTTGCTATATTGATATTTACATTGATTTACAAAAGTAATTATTGTAAAGCTGTGGTCACCTAGCATAAATCAAGTTGTGACACCTGTAGGAATAAGCAAAGTGCATTCAAACTAAAACAAGCAAAAGTAATATATTCAGAACCTGTTTGCAAGGAAATCAGCCACTATGACTTGCATTTGGCAGACTGGAAGTCAGAAGAGTGGGGAAAAAAAGTGTTGGCAAGTGTTGTTTATGCATGCTTTGTTTTGTGACAAAATGTGAGGGGATCATTTAAACAAAATTGTAATAAACTTGTCACAATTTTAAATACTATGTTCCCTAAAAGTAGGCATTTTATTTTAAAATTTGCAATGTACATATTTGAATGTTTTCAAAGACCTTTAAGATATAACATGAAAATAGATGTCATAAAATTTTGTTCATGGCTCTCATATGCTTAGCCAAATTGTATTGCAAAGCATCATTTATGCTACATTTATTATGATGATGGAAATGGTAAGCAAAACATATCTGTCACTATATCTTTCCCTTCCTTCTTTTGCCTTGGAACTCTCATTAAAGTCTGTTACTTTATAGCAATTCTTATTTTTATATTTTATTTTCTATTAATCTGCTCACCTCTTTTTTTCTGCTCTCCCAGATTCCATTTTATATAAAAACAAATGATTGAAATGCATTTATTTTAGTATTTGTTGAAGTTATTATTAGAGCTTGCATATCTTATTCTTACAAAAAATTATTTTAAAATAGAATTAAGGTTTTATTTATGCAGCTATATTGTTTAGTGTAGGCTCTTTTTTTCTCTTTCTTCCTATGGTAGAGTTGTGTGTGTGTGTATTTATGTGTGTGTGTGCACATGCATTTACAGCAATGCAATGGATATTATTTTGCATTACCATCATTATAAATATACTCCAAACAAGAATAAGACTATCTCTAAGCTGACTTTCATGTCTTCTTTTAGTTTCAACTAAAATTTTTGCTATAAATACACATATCAGTATTTGAATAACAGTTGAGTTTTTTATGGGGTAAGATATTTCAAATGCATTTGTCTTTTGTCTGGTTCCTATTTGTCAAATATGATAACCAGCTATTGCTACAGTAAAAACTGCTTTGAGTATTCTGTTCTACAAATCTTTCCTTTTACATGGCAAAATTGGATGACATCTCTATGATTTTATCTTTATTTAGATTTCCTTTTTTGTGTGATTATCTTATTACTTTTGTCACTCTGTAACACATTGTGTCCACACTGAGTAATGAGCTCATTCTTCTCAAGCTTTACCATTTCTGTTTTCCGGGAACCCTATTTTTTCTTAGTTCTGTAAGATTACTTACACATCAATGTGTATTCTTCTGATACAGTTTTCTGGTTATTTTGAATTTTCTTATTCATTTGGGATATTAAACTATGTTCATCTTTCATAATTCTACTAGTTACATTAAAGTTCTTTGTTCTCCATAAATTTTAGGTATATGGCTAACTCCAAAACTAATTTTTATAATTCTATTCCTATCTTTCTCTTAGAATATATTATGATCAAATTAATTAATCTTTGTTTCTTTATTAAAGAATTCAAGATGCTATGTGTCTAGAGCTGAAGTGAGAAAGCTAAGCTGAGTTGCCAGGTATTAAAAGTAGCAAATTAAGACAAGAAGATAGATGAAAATAGCATTGGCACCTGTAATCACTTACTGCAAAAATATAGGCAAGAGGCTAACCAGGAGAAAAAAACACTGGCTGTTCCATTTTCCCCTATGGAAGGGTACCACTAGGTGAGAGTTAATTGGATCAGCACAGATGTGGAGGTATCTCACTAATGAGAGAACCTCGGAAAATGGCTCCTGCAATTTTATAGGTATGGGGATTGGGAGGAGGGAGAAGGATGAGGAATAGGAGTGAAAAAGTACTTAGAGTAGAGAAAAGCATCTTCAGTGTTTCCTCCTTCTTGCCAGTAAGGAGACATCAGCAGAGGCATTTGAGGAATTCCTCCTTTTAGGAATGTGGATATGAATAAGAGCATGGTAGACTCGGGTTTCCTGAGCTTTTATTACCACTCTCTTTAGAGACCATAGTGCACTGTATGTGGGCAAAGTCTGGTGTGTGGGCAAAGTCTGGTGTGTGGAGGGCAGATTTCCCCATGAAACCTGGCAAGTAAATCCTTTGTACCTGCTTATGGCCATGCCTGAAAGGTCACACATGGTTTTTGCCAGGAGCTGGACTCCTCAATTTTGTTGTGGATTTCATCTTAATATAATTGTAAATAGAAGACATAAATTCCTTTTGTTGTTGATGACTCATCCTCAAGAAACATAAGCCTTATATTTGAAAAACCTAAGCACAGTTAAATGCTTTTACTTTGTCTAGATATTGTCTTTCTTTTGCTTCAGTTCCTGACATAATCAACATCAATTATATTTTCAAAATGTGAAATTTCTTAAACTTACATTTTTCATGCAAATTAGATACATATCTTCAGAAATTTTTCCTTGAAAATTTTCTCTGAATTGGAAAATAAAGAATTCATTTTAGGAATAGTTTTTAAAAACTGTGGGTACATATAAAATGCTGTATGTACATACTAACTAAAACACCATTTTATTATTTAGTCACCTTTAATATATTCTACGTAAATTTTATATCAAAGTTTAAATGTGAAAATCATAATTATTCAGAGAGAAATTTTTACAAACTGAATGCAAACTTATCATAAACAACCAAACTGACATCACCATTATTTAAGAAATCCTCTTGTACCTTCTCCAGTCACTATATCTCTAAGGATTACCACTTCTTACACCTTAGATCAATTTTGCCTGTTTTTTAGTTTAGTTGAATGTTATTGCACAGTTTATGTGCTTTGTGCTTGGCTTTTCTGGCCAACATACTATCTCTAAATCATTCACATCATTGAATGAAGTTGTAGTTCACTCATTCATACTTTGTCAATTCTCAAATTTCCCTGCACTAACCTGCCTCCTTAGGACGATGGGCATGCTATTCTCGAATGTCAGCTTACATGATTGCACTTTCTCTCCTCTCAGCATTCAATTAAAATTATTTTCAAATAATTATTTCAGTGATTGTCATAGTGCATGCGATAATACATTTACAACTAAGTCCTCTTTCAAATAGCAATATATCACTTAATTGGCAGTGCAGATATCTTTTAACAGAGTATTCTCAATTTTTTCCTCTAGTCCTTTATAACATTGTTGTCATACAGCTCATTTATCCATAAACTATAATTATCCAACATACTATTGCTATTATTATTTTGAGCAAACTTTGTTAGCCTTGAGTTTCTGACATATCATTTCCTTTCTCTCTAAAGAACTTCTTAAAAATATTTCTTGCCAAGGCAAGTCTCCTGGAGACAAATTCCCTCAATTTTTATTTGCCTGAGAAAGTCTTTATTTCTCCTTCAGTTTTGAATGATAACTTCACTGGATATAAAATTCTAAGTTGGTGAGTGAAAAGCCTTTCCATACTTGAAGCACACTTTAAATATTTCACTCCACTATCTACTGGCTTGCATGATTTCTGAAGAGAAGTTTGATATAAATCTGATCTTTGTTCTTTTATAGGTATACTGTCTTTTTAACTTTAGCTTCTTTCAAGATTTTTGCTTTACATGGTTTTCTGTAGTTTGAATAACATGACTAGATTCAGTTTTTTTGGTATGTATTCCACTTTGCATTCTCTGAGCTTCCTAGATCTGTGGTTTGGAGTCTATCATTAATTTTCGAAATTGCTCAGATATCATTGCTTCAAATATTTCTTCCATGCATTTCTCTCTTTCTCTTCCTTCTGCTATTCCTATTATGCACAATTATATGCATAATATTATATTAATATTACTAATATTGTATATAATATATTAATAAATTATATGCATAACATTATGCATATCTCTATTTTAATTTCCCACAGTTCTCAGACAATCTGCTCTGGGCTTTTTTCTTGTTATTTTCTTTTTTTTTCTTCACTTTTCGGTTTTAGGATGTTACTAATGACATATTGTCAAGCTTACTGGTTCTTTCCTCAGCCATGTCCAATCCAGGGATAAGCACATTCTTCACTTCTGTTACAGTGTTTTCTATTTCTAGCATTTACTTTATTAGAATTTCTATCTCTCTGCTTACATTACCCATCTGTTCTGGTATGTTGTCTACTTTTCCCATTATAACTTTTGGCATAGTAATCATAGTTACTTTAATTCCTTGTTTCTGATAATAATAAAATTTCTGTATTATCCAAGTCTTATTCTCATGCTTGCTCTATCTTTTCACACTGTATTTATTTATTTTTGCCTTTTATCATACCTTGTAACTTTTGGTTGAAAGCAATTAAAAGAACTGAGGCAATAGTTCTTTAGTGTGAGAATTTATGTTAATCTAGCCAAGAGTTAGGCAGTGTTTACTGTTTCCTGTATCTGTAGATGTTAGAGGCTAAAATTTCCTCTATTGTCCTTGTTTAAAATTCCCTTGTTGCCTTTGGCTTTCCCTAAAGGATCCTCTTTAAATAGGGATTGAGAGTTGTAGTTCTTTCATTTGCAAGTCTATATTGTTGTGTAGGGGCCCTATTGATCTAGTGGTAGAAGAGAGGGTAGGAGAAACAGTACAATCCTATAATTAAATATCAAGCTTTAATTAGCCTATACCACTGGGTTGTAATCTCCCCACTTACTTCCCATACTTCTCAGCTCCCCCCACACCTTTAGATGAGAAAGAAGTTTAGAGAGGTCTGCTAAGCTCTCTTAAAACCTAATTGGTTAGACTGGTGATAAAGTTTCCCTTGAGAGCTTTTCCAAATACAGAATGCTCTTGGTATATTTTAAAAATGGTTACTTTATCCCTCCTCCTGCTAACTCATGTGGGGATTTTTCTCCCATCTTCACAGTGAGAATCTGGTGGATTCCTGAAGGTAAAAACCTCAGTAAAGTGTGGGGGCCCTCCCAAAGCTACTTGTTTGTGTTTTTCTTTCTTTTTTTTTCTTTTGAGACTACTAAAGTATCTTTTATAAATTCTTTTTCCAACAGTTTTAGTAAAATTCAGGTTGATTTTTTTTTCCATTAGAGTCATTATAAACAAGACAGCACTAGTCATTTAAATACAAACTTAATGTCCATGACAACACAGCTATGAATATATAACATTAATCCAAATTAACAACAACAACAAACAAATGGGCAGACATAGGCATAAGTTTCCCGCCCCCCCCCATGGGGGAATGTCCAATATTTTATTTTATTTTTAATATATTTTTTAAATGTTTAAAAAAGATACTTAGATTACATAAAAGTTACATAAAAAATGTAGGGAATTCCCATATGCCCCACTCCCTTCCCCTCCCACAATTTCCCACATTAACAACATCCTTCATTAGTGTGGTACATTTATTACAATTGATGAACACATATTGGAGCATTGCCACTAATTGTGGATTATAGTTTACATTGTAGTTTAAACTTTCTCCTGAACAATTTTGTAAATTATGACAAGATATATAATGGCCTGTATCTGTCATTGCAATGTCATTCAGGACAATTTCAATGTCCTGAAAATGCCCCCATATTTTATCTGTTTTTCCTTCTCCCATCCCTCAGAATCTCCAATGGCCAGTGCCTCCATATCAATGATAAAAGTTCTTCCATTACTAAAATTACAATAAGTCTATAGTAGAATAAGAGTAAGTCTACTCTAGTCCATTGCTCATTCCCCAATCCTGAGGATTCTGGGATGGTGATGCCTACTCTGCTTCTAATTGAGAAGGAGCTTAGATCCCATGGGGGCAGATGGATGGGACTATCTTGCTTGCAGTTGTAGATACTTTCTGTTCCTTGGGATGGTTGTTGGCCATCATCATTTCCTTGTGAGTTGTCCTGGGTGAGTCCAATGTACTGGAGAGTAGGTGGTGCAACTCTGTTTTTGACTGTTAGGATTTTTTAATTCTCAAGCTAACTCACCCTTGGCCTACAGCCAGCAGTCAATTACTCATTAACAATTCTTACCCATTATTGGCTACAAAGGCAGAATCTGTTCCTGGTAAGCTATGATTCTCTGTATCACCTATAATTCCCATTTTCATGATGGCTGTTTGCCCCAAGACCCCAATTCTTTGATGGATATAAATAAGAATTTTAGGTTTTCAGTTTGTTCAGCTTTTATCTTTTGTGAAGATGGAAGGGATGATTTCCAAGATATTTACTCATCACAGGGAAATAAGGAGCATTTTATGATTGTATATTTGTTTATATTTCTTTATTCTGTCAATTTTTGCTTTATATGTATATATTTAAAATTATTTGTGAATGTATACAGATTTGGAATTGCAATATAATCCTTTAACTCAAAATGGGAGGACATATCATGCACTATTAAGTTGCCTATAATCATATATATAAAATATCTATGTATAACCTCTATATATGTATATATGTATATATATGAATGTATTTGGCATATATACATTTGTCCACTATACACTTACTAATTCGTAATGTATATTTGTTAATTCCTAAAATAAAGTATCAAACATTTTTCTATTTTCAAAGTATGATTTTACTATGCTCAGAGCTCCCCACTTAAACTTTGCATACTAAATAAGATTTAAATTTTAAGCTAATTTTTGTTAGGGATACCTGTTATTTGATGCTGAAAGTATTTTAAATTCAACCTGATTCCAGGATATTAGGGTCAAAGTTAAGAGGTAATGCTTTTATATGTTTGAAAGCAATGTATATTTGGTACTGTATCAGTTAGGGTTCTCCAGAGAAACAGAACCAACAGGAATTTTTTATTTATTTATCTACTTACTATTTATTTTCAGGAATTGGCTCTGGGTTTGTAGGAGCTGACAAGTCCAAATTATGTAGGGCAGGTAGGAGGCTGGAAACTCTAGTAAGAGTTATGTTAAAGTTTTGAGTCTGAATTCCATAGATTGGAAGCTCAGGAAAATGTTGAGAATGTAGTCTTGAGGCAAAATTCCTCTGAGTCTGGAAACTTCAGTTCTCACTCTTAACCTCCAATTGATTGGACGAGGGCCACCTATATTATTGAGCCCAGTGAGTGGAGATCCTAATCCTGTCTATCAAATATATCCACCAGAAAAATAGACCAGTGTTTGACCAAACAATTTGACACCATAAGTTATTCAACTTGACACAGAAAATTAACTATGCCAGGAATCCAGAAGCCAAAGCCTAGCAATGTGAGGCGATAACTAACCTCTGTCCTTGTCGATCCACTATTTCTTTGGGAACAATATAGAACAATATCTTTGGGAATAACAGAAAATAGCATACTTGAAATTGGTAATAGTAACTTCATAGTGGGCCCCAGAGTCAGTGTAAATACTTAACTAAACTTCCTCATCTTTTAGGGCACTGTAAAGACTTTGGATGGAGAAATCAGAATAGGAAATGAAGAAAATTAAGTTAATTTGCTTGCCAAAAAGTTCTTGACAGAAAGTTTTTAATTGATGTTACCTTTAATGTTTAATATAGTAGATGCTCCATTTTATAGACCTTCAAAGTCATTTGGGACAACTTTTGGTAGCAGATAATAGTGCTTGTTTCACTGACTTTTGGCTGTTTGCCTTGTTTCTCAGCTATGGACTTCATTTCTTACCTATTCTTGTAGCTAAAGGTGCATGCCACCAGGTATATGAGTGCAAATGATGAATGTACCTACTGGTTCAGAATTATGCAGATAGAGTTGCTTGTGCTCCATGTTCTCTCATTTTGCTATTTGAAATACCAACATAACAATAATCTTGTTTTGACCATAGAAAAGAAAACAACAACCCAAGTGATAGCTAAGAAACAGGAAGAATGGAACCTGGAGTAAAGCTCACCAATCCCTCTCTGACTAGAATATTATATGAGAGATGAATATGTTTTTACTTTCTTTTCACCATTTTATTCTTATGGTGTCTTAAAAATAGCCCTTATCTTAAATATTTATTGAAATATATACAAAATATTATGTTTATTTGGCCCTTTCTAGGAGAAATTTTATAGCTTTAGTCAGATCGTGAAAGAGCCCATCAGTAGTAATAACTATTGCTATAAATTCCTTGAAAATCATTCTAGGAGGTAGAAGTTCTCTCTTATATAGCTTGCTTAAATCTACAAAGACCCCTGTGAATTAGGGAAAGAAAAAACAAACACAAAAACCAAAAAATAAAAAATGGAAAAAATCAGCAACTAAAATGTCTTTAAATGGTAATCTATTCGTCTCCAATTTTCTGTAACAATGTGCAAATGAGCTTTGGTTTTCATGTTAGCAAATACAAAATTAACAGGCCTCTTCTTCTGGACACAGATGCCTGCTTAATGAATTTGGAACTGGAATTGCCACAGGTGCAAGTAAGCTAGAAAGCTTAATTGCTCATTCTTGCAAAACCCTGGCACACTAAATCCAACATGTTTTACTTGCATATGTCACTTAGAGAATCCTGCTAATTCAAGCACAATTCATTTCTCTTCCTCCTATGAAAGTGAACGTGTCTTGACAATAAGGTTGTTCTGGGCATTGAAAGCAGTAAAAAGGCTTGTCAGTTATTATGAGAAAATGACAAGACCAAAGTACAATATTGACTGGCTAACCCCAAGGGCTCAGCTTTTTACTACTTACTCTGTTTCTCATCCTACAGAAATCTCATATCTGAAATGTCTGTAAGGGGTATTTTTAAATTTAGTTCTGTATTGTCTCTTCTTGATTCAGTGTTCAACAATAAATTGGGAATTATCTTATGAGTTAATATTTTCTCATTTATTCTGTAGATTGTATAAATATTTATTTTATTTTGATAGGATAATGGAAATGATTATTTATAAACTTAAATAAATACAAGAACAACTTAATTTACATTGTTTCCATACTTAGAATTACTACTATAAACATCATCTGCTAAAGTTTAAGCCAAACCTAACCTCAATAACAAAGGTAGAATGGAAAATGGAATTAAGAAATGAAAACAAGAAAATGTTATGGCTTCTCAAAGGAACATTTTTTCTGTCTACTAAACTATAATAACTTTTGCAGAAGAATCATAATGTTGATATTCTGTGATAGTAACAATAGATAAAACTTAGTAAGTAAATTTCCTAGCAATGCTTAAAACATGTTGCATACAACTCATGCAGTAAACTTCATCTCTTTTTATGGACATTTCTCTATTCTGTCTTAAACATTGACTTTTTAAATCTGAAATAAATACAGTGCACTCTTTTGAGCTGTATCTCTTCCTGATGTTTATTAAATATTTGTCTATTTTGGGTTGCTTCTAATCAACTAAGTTTTCAAAATCAAATGTTAAAACTGACATGGGTCTTTGTGATAGGTTTTTTTGTTTCAAAAATCACGATACTCAAGAATAGCTCCCAATTTTTGCTTCCTCTAGTAAAAAGTGGGGTACTATTTTAGATATAGCTGAGAATTCATTTATATGATGCACCTGTAAACAGATTATAGAGGCTTAATGTATTTTAGTATTAAAATATTTTGACTCCTGAATTTTAATTTTTCCTTTGAGAAATGACATAAGATTTCAACTATCAACCCCAAAGACTATTATGAGAGTACAAGCATTTTTTTAAGCAAACAAAGAGTTTATTGTAAATCGAGAGAAAGAGAAAGTACAGTCGGAGACGGGGAGCGGTGCGCTCGCGGGACAGAAGTCCCTTCACTGGTAAATGCCGGCTCATTGTGAGGAAACGCTAAGCATGTGGCATATGGGATGCCATTGATGCTTCACCTGGTAAAGCAGCCAAAACAGCGAGGAGGAAAATGAAAAACATACAGCATGATAAAACTACTCAGACTTAGGTACGGACAAAATCTCTAAGAGAAGCAGAGGTGTGAGAATGGGAAAAATTTCTACTCAAGCTTCCTACAGGCTGTTAAGAAAAGGTAGAGGTCAAAAGCAAATCAGGATTGTTAGGGGAATGGAAGCTCTAAACCAGTTGAAGAATTCTAGAACCAGAAAGGGGAAAAAAAATAGTAGGAGGTCCAACAAAAGCAAAGGAAAACGTTGATTTTTTTCTTGTTTTGTTTCTATAGAACATGAGTGAGGCAAAACAAAATAAATAATTCTATATGTCTCATTTAAATAAGGAGAAATACATCAATGTTATCACAAGGTGAGATTTTTGTAGTGTCCTTTTTACAAACACAGAAAGTTTCTGTCAAAGAGGAGATTTTGTACTTATGTCCTAAAATAACATACAGTAGGTATGACCACAGGAGACTATGATTTAAATCATGGTCAAAAGTACAGCAGAGGGAGGTGTGGGAGGTGGGCAGCATGGGAATCCCAGTGGGTTCCGTGTAATATTTGGGGTAATCTAAGCACCTCTTAAAATATATGTATATATATATATAAAAAATAAAAAGAAATTTCAAAAAAAAAATAAAATAAAATAACAATAGAGCCAATTTTAAAGAAATGTATAAAATTTTTTAATTGAGCTTCAAAACTCTTAAAATTTGAAAGTTAAAATGATAGAGTTTTTAAAAATGGAATTGAATAATTTTCAGTGATAAATTTCAAATTTTGTTGAAATATAGGACAAATAAGTCATGTTTCTTTCTGTCTTACTCTTGATCTTCTGCCAAAATTATTTTACTATTGGGGATGTTATATTTCAATCCTAACAATAAAGATTCAGAAAAAAAAAAAAAAAAAAAAAAAGAATGCAGAGGAAAACACTCTGCCATACTAGCAAAAGGGATAATATAATCCTTATTATAACACCTCTGAATGGGTTTCCTAGCATCTATGGATTTTTTCCTTTCCTTCTAGGCATTTTGGGTAATGGTGCAGCCTTTCCTTTTGGGTTGCAGATATGCAGAAGCCCCAATTGGAGATTTTAATAAACACATCAGAATTGTACTCCCAGAAAAGAAAGACCACTGACCAAATGTCTCATTATCCTTTCCAGAACATCCTGCAGCAAATACTCAGGAGCTCTCAGAATATATAAAATAAATCAGATGGCATCATAAAAACCAGGCAAGGAGGGTGGGAAATAACCTAAGAGGAAAGAAAAGAATCTCATCCTGACCTTCAACAGGTTAAACAGTGGAATCTACAATCCCGATGCTGTTTACAGTCACTGCAGATATTCTGTTCACTTAGAAAAAGAATTTATTAGCCCTGAAATCAACAACATCATCATTGATCTGCTGATGCCAAGACTGCATGAGATAAGGACAATTTTCAAATGATTTTTTTAAAAAATTGTTGGTAATTTGCTTCTTAAATATGATTTTAACATCCATTCTGAAAATGGAAAGATTGACTGCATTTCTCTAAGGACTCTATATTTCAGGTTATTTAAATAAACATTTACTTTTCACTCTGAAAAAAAAAAAAAAAAAGTACAGCAGAATGAAGTCAAAAGCCAGGGTTATCATTAGATATTTTTGAAAAATTAAATTATATGGTAATACTGAAAGCTATTTTTCTTTTCTCCTGTAGGAAATAAAAAATGTCAGATGTAATATGGTTAAAATATGTTTAAAATGGTTCAAGAATAATAAATACATAACTTTGGCTTAAACTGGAGTAGGCTATTGCCAATTAGAATGAGGTTATGCAGGAATATGATTAGCTCCTTACTGAAGGATATTTAATTTATGGCAGGGAAATATGTTAGTTGATAAATAAAAGAGTCCTAAATTAGCCTTAGATAAAGCATAATTAAATGTGCTGCCATAGAAGCATTTTAGTTGTGAAGACTGGGGACACAATTTTGCTTCCTCCAAAATAGAAATAGAATTTTATGTAAAAATGTATAAATAATTAATAAGATGCAAACTTTTCAAGAATATTCCAATCAAAGACACCACTGAAATTGAAAAAGAGATTGGGAATATAAGACTTGTACCTCTAAGGGAAAAAAAAAAACAGAAGTTTTGAAAGGAGTAAGGATATATATTAGAAATCACCATACCATTAAAGAAAGAATTCCAGGCAACACAATGCGTGAAGCTAAAAATGAGTTGTAGTTTCAAATTTCTATATATTTTTTGAGTATTCAGAAGTAAGAAATTGAGTTGAACAAAAATCCTGGAATATGATATGCTATTATTATTTTTATCATTTTTATTTTTTAAAGGTTTTTTTATTATTATTATTTACCTTCAGTCCCTGTTCATTATTACAATTATCATACTTTCTTTTGTTTAATGCACTTTTGAACTGTTCCTATGACTATTTAGTTCTGTATGCACACATATACACACCGCTGGTTTGGTTATTTAAACATCTTTTACAAAAAATATTTTTTTGTATAAATTCCTTTTCTGTGTATGTTTACATAAAATATTACATGTTCATTATCTATTTGATTTTTATGGGAGAATGTTCCTTCCTGCTGACCACTACATGAAATCCTTTCAAAGTATTTGTACAAATTATTTCACAATGGTCTGCAACATCAGGTAGGTTGCTGCCAACTCTTTGCTAATAGAGATGATTTGGCTATAAACATTCTAATGCAAGTCTTCTTATTCCCCTTTGAACTATTTATCGAGCTTGGTTATATGGTTTTAAAAACATATCCCAATACATAAAGCTGAAGAGTCATTTAAGGGAAGACGTAGATTTAAAAAAAAAAAAAAGGTTAATAATAAAAAGCAAAATCCAAATAGAAAAATTTTATGTACTAAAGTAAAAATGATGAGAAAATAATAAAGTAGTCAAGAAGTCTGTGTAGTTTTTATCTAGAGACATTTTAGAAAGGACAACAGGAATATATGGATGGTGGTAACTTTCAGATCAAATGATACAGAATAATGAAAAATATAGAGGGAAAGAAATATTTAATGACATATGATCCATATATGAAATAGTCACAAGGAGGAAAATTAAAAATATGAGGTCAAACAATAAAGGATATTAAGAAATTAAAGAACATTTTAAAAACTAAGTCAAGCAAGAGATTTTTAAAAAATTGTCATTAAAACAAAGCATTATTAGATTAACTTTAATATCAAGGAATAGGAGAGACAACTTCTTTTGAGAATAATCTGGGAGAAATAATAAAAATTCACTTCAAGTTAGCAAATGTGGAAAATTATGTTGCTAGTTTGACACATATGATGTTTTAAAGGATAGAAAGTCAAATAAAAAAAAGATTCCTTAGTTAAAAGATTGTATAATGTTTAAAAAGTCTTAAATTATGGATGAAATCTGAAAACCAGGAAAACAGTTAAAATGAACACTGGCCAAAGAATAATCTCATTACACTGCAACTGAAAAATAGTGAAAATATTAGATTTTTAAATAATATGCACCATCTGAAAATATAATTCTGGCCCTCATGGGTGTACAATTAACATTATATATAATGGTTAAATTAATTTTATAATAATAGTCTCTAAGCAAAACATGCGTTAATAAAATCATAATTAAATAACAAAAAATAAAATAAAATTTAAAAACATACTTCCAAATAATAGAAATGATAATTAGTATATGATAGAATTAAAGGGGCATTAAAGCAGTAAAAATAATTTCAAAGAAAAAATTACATTTACAGTTGATATAGTTGAATAATAAATATCTTTTGCGGGGTTACAGAAATAATTATTTAAATAATTCTATTTAAAAAGGATTGCAATCAAATGAATTAAGCCTAAAATACTGTTAAAACTAAATATTAGTATAAAATTTAATATAAGGATATATTAGTTTTCTCTTTTCCTCATAGAAAATTGTCAGTTTAAAATTGTACTTTGTTATCTATGTGTCCCTAGTTGTTTAACCTTTTCAACCTATCTTCTTTCTATCATTCTTATGATAGAAAATGTTTAACAGAATGATATTTTATCTGTATTTCTTTGTCTTCAAAATAGAGCTATCGTTTAATCAACAGAATTGTAAATGTAAGGAAAACATGTAAGAGGAGCAATATATTAAAAAGAACAAAAAATACAAAGTGCATTGCTTACTAATTATAAATTATAATTTTAAATTATGTATCTTAAGCAAATGTGACAACTCCTTCATCAATTCCAGTGTGTCTATATGTAAAGTCTTCTTTGGAAATTAGGGATGCTTTACATATATATGCAGATATTTCAGGATATCACAAAAGACCTTGAAAAGGTGTTCACTTTTTAAAACATAGATATCTACAGAACTGCTACAAAGTTTGAAAATAATCCATCGAACTCCTCAACCAAGTTTGTAACTATTTCCAATGCCAGTGGTTGATTAATGTAGGGATATAAAAGCTTGGACCTTTGTCTCATTTCTGAAAACCAAAAATTTGCTTCTCAAGTCAGACACATCAATGGTTTAGTAACAAAAAACCTAGGTACATGGTCACTTTAAGCTGATTTGAGCTTACAGAGCCAAAATTTATGTTTTTTTTTTCTATTCATTTTCATTTTTTAAAAGTTGATAGAATGTAAATTAGGAAAGTTTAGTTCATAGAAGTAGTAATAATCAGGACCAATTTTAATTAATACTGTTTACCTCCTAGTATTCATGAAACAAAATCAACCATATTGAATAACAGATTTGTTTTTCATTTTATTTGCATATCAGTTTCTGTATATTAGGGCAAAAGTGCTAAAGGCAGGAAAAAAGAGAGAGAGAAACAAAAATACTACAATACTTTTCTTTAATATGAATAAGTTTCTGTTTTAGATATTTGGAAGTAGGTTAACTTTTTATAACAATTATTACTAAAAATCTTTAAAAATTATTTGGAAGAAAGGAAGATTTATAAAATTATGCATATCACCTATAGTTTTAATAATATGTGATTTTTTTACCCAGTTGTATTTTAAACACATCTTTGACACTCCATAGTATTCTTAATTGCATGAAATATATATTACAGTATATTTCCCTTTAGGAGATGTTGTTAGTCAAGGTAAATTAATGAGAAGCAGGATAATGTAGGGAAATTAATAATGCCTGTTACAATTTCTTACAATTACTTACAATTACTTACAATTTATGTGTAAGTAAAACTGGAATGGTGAGCATTATATATAACCATCAGCTTTTATCCCATTTTTTACAGCGGTTTTATAGAACGTGATACTTTTTCTTGAAGTCACCGGTGTAGAAATGAGTTTCAAGTTAAAGAAAATACCCAAACCCCTGTCAGAGCTACATATGTTACCAATAGTTAATAGTTATTGGGAAATTATTGTGAGCCTTTTCATCTTTATTTATTCTCTAATGGATCTTTTCAGAAATAAGTTATTGCCTTTACCAATTAGTTTCACCTGAGGTAAATTACCCATCATTCTTAGTGTAATTAGAATACATTTTGAGATAATATGCAAAATTCTGTATCACATTTTTTATATCATTACAGACTAAACATTCTGGCATAGACAAATGTCTCACAGTTCATTAGAAAATGACAAACTTAAATTCAATATAATTTTTACACAGACTGTGTTTTAGATTAAAATACACAATAAACAGATAATACATTTTATTCTTTACTGATACTTGACCATACAATAATTTAATGACATATTAGTGTTCTTTGTCTCTCTAAGTAGGATAAACCAGTCAAGCCAATCTTTATTAAGACCATATATCCTCCAAGTTACTCCAAAAGAAGTTCTTACTTCTAACGTGGGTTTCAGATAGAATAACCACACTGAGTGTTTGCTTATTTCAGATGCGAACACATTGTTGAAGGAAAGAATGCCTCCTTTGTGAGGAAAAGCTGCCAAGGTCTTTCCTACCAAGACCATGGTAGGAAAACAGGATGGTGGGAGATGGTAAAAAGTATTGATGCCTCTGTACATGAGCTCATTTAGTTTTTTCTTGTCTCCTATTTTGAAGACTACATTTACATATGCCAATTTTCTGTGTTCCCAGTATCATAATGCCACAGGGAGTTACATAGAAAGGAAAGAAGGTTTGCAACATCATGTTGAAGTTGTGAAGATTACACTGGTGGGCATACCCAGGAATTGTTATGGGGAGGGGATAAGGTTGGCTAGATGATGAGAAAGGAAACTTTAGTGGAGCTATATAAATTCTGCATTAGAGATTGGCTAAGAGCCTTAAAAGAATTGTCACCCTTTATTAAAATCCCTGGAAATAGAAATGTGGGCAACATCACTAAAAATTTTCTTTTCCTTCTCATTATTAACTAGATTGGAAATATAATTTAAAATTTGCCATATTGCTCATCATTCTTTCTTTCTCTATAATCTCTCTCTTTTACTTTCTACCATTCATCTTGGCCTGCTATTGGAATTCAAATAAGATTATTTTTTACTCATAGGTAAATATTTTGTTAAAATCTACTTTTTAATTAAAAAGATATCTAATTTGGTATCTTTCTATAATATTTTTGCCATTTTCTAAGGTTTATACCCAATTTGGATCCCAATTGCTTATTTTCTTAATTTTTTATATTCGATATTTAATGTACTTTATATATTTTTTCTCAATATGGTTCCTACATTCTCTAAATAGAGCAGGATTTCTTAACTCTGGCTGTACATTGGCATTACCTGAGGAGATGTGAATACATAAATGTATTTTTTTGAAAAAAGCTAATGTCTTACTCCCACCCAACATACATGATTTGATTGATTGGCCTCTCATCTGGTAGCTGTTACAAACTCTCTTGATGGATTTAATGTAAAGACAGAGATAAGGAAGATAGAGGAAATAAAATATTTTCTAGGGGTTTACTGTTCCATCTTCCCCTGCACATTTTATGCTAAAATGCATATTCATATCTGTGATTTGGAGAGAACTGTTCCAATATTTCAGTGAAAAAGTGGCTGCAGTTATCACAGCAATTGGCAATGCTTCTTATGAACGGGAAATTCAGCACAAAAGCAATCAGCAGTGACATTTAGAGCTTTGGGCTGTCGATAACTTTCATAAAATTCTTTTTTAAAAAGTGTGTAATAGCCTAATCAATGGTACAAATGTCTTGAATGCTGAATCACAGCAGCTGTGTCCATATCTTGTGCATTGTTTTATTCATGAGTAAATACACACAGTTATAAATGACTGTAAATAAAATTAATCACATATGCTTGTGCACATAATAAGAGCCTGCTAAAAGTTAGGCTGTTTTTGAATCTATGAATCTGTTGATACAGTTTTTGTATATAAACATTCACAGATGGGCACATTTTCTTTATTAAAACACCTGCAAAAGGTTGTTGGAAAAGTTTCAGAAAAACCTTGAATCATTTCAAAATTTATTTTATACCACCTGGTGATTGATGAGTTTTATAATTTTTCCTTAGGAAACCTTGCTTGAGAATACTAAAATAGGTGTACTCATGCCAGCAAAAGCACCCTGATAAAGTGAATTTTGTTGTTTTCTTTCCTTCATTCCCTTCTAGGTTAAATTCTTCCTTCCTTCACTTAGTCATTCATTACTTACTATATAGAAAGGGCTCTATAAACAAGTGAACAAAGTACAAAAGATTCTGCCCAAAATGTATTTCATATCTCCCATTCTGATGAAGAAAATTAGATGACATAGAAACTTGAAAAATGACTTTCATTTCTCCCCTTACCGCCCACTTCAAACACAGTCTTCCTTTTCCTTAAGATCAATATTACCTCTACATAGATTTTTAGATATTTATATTTCTGGCTAACAAAAAGAAGGAATGCTGGATATCGAATTAAAAACATACAATTTAAAATGGCATTATAATAAACTAACCCAAGAAAATCTCTCCGTTAGGGATGTTCTGTAAGTTAGAGAGCACAGGTGATAAGTATTACTTTTAGTATAATTTATTTAAAATTTGTTAATGAAATAATATTCACAAACCATATAAAAAACTGTTAACCAAGGTACAATATATGACAATGTAATGAAATTAACAGCACAATTAATAATTTTGAAATTTATATTTACTCTGGATTATTTGTAGAATAATGGTAACTCAGATATTTTAAATTTAATATGACATGAACATCTCAACTAGATATATCAATATCTATATGAAAAAAGCACACACACAAAATATTGATAAAAGAAGCCAGGTATGTTCTAAATAAATTGAGAGATAGATCATGTCCATGGACCAAAGGTCAATATTCTTAAAATGTCACTTCAGATTCAATAGAATCTGAAACATAGTTCCAGCAGATTTTCCTGTAGAAATAGGCAAGCTGACTCTAAAAGTTATATGGAAAAACAAAGAACTCAGAAAAATGACAGTAGATTTTTAAATCAAGAATAAAGATTGAGAACTCATACTACCTGATTTCAAATTTATAATACAGCCACAGTAATCAAGAGACTGGTCTGTTTGCATCAGAATAAGGAAATGGAGCAATAAAAAAAAATAGTGTTTAAAAATAGTCCCACTCCTATAAGGACAACTGATTTCTTGCAAAAGTGAAAGGAGAATTCAGTGAAGAAAGGACAAACTTTTCAAGAAATGGTACTGGAAAAATGGACATACAGATGCAAAAACTGAACTTCAATCCATTCCTCATATCATATATAAAAATTTATCTCAAAATAGATCACAAACTTATATGTAAAAGCTAAAACAATAAAACATATGGAAGAGAATATAGGAGAAAGTCCTTGTGTCCTTGAGTTTGGAACAATTTCCTAGATAAAACATCCAAAGCACAATCCATAAGCAAATTAATAAATTGGAAAATTAAGTATCATCAAAATTAAAATTTCTCTTCATAAAACACAGGTAAGATTATGAAAAGAAAGGCCAAAGAGAAAAATATATATATATATATATTCAATAAATTATGGAGAGCACTCTCAAAACTCAACAAATAATAAACAAACAACCCAATAAAAATTAGACAAAATATTTAAAAGACACTACATTAAAGAAGGCATATGTGTATGACAGATAAACACATGAGAAGATTCTCAACCTCATTAGTCATTAGGGAATTTCAAGTTAAAACCGCAATACGGTATTACTACTTACCTGTTAGAATGTCTGAAACAAATAAAAGACTAAAATTACCATTACAAAATTTGGGGGGAAATGGAACTCTCATACACTGCTAGTGGTAATGCTCAATGATAGAATGAATCACTTTGAAAATCAGTTTAGCAGTTTCTTAAACACACTTACCTATGATCCAGCCATTTTACTGTTAGGTATTAGTCTCTAAGAAAATGAAGCATATATTCTTAAAAAGAATTGCAAGCAAATTTCCAAGAAGGTTTATTTGTAATAACCAAAGTTTGGAAACAGCACAACTATGAATGGATAACTACAACATGGTATGCTCATACAATGGGATAATATTGAGCAATAAAAAGGATATAATTAATGATACACCCCGACCAAAAAGTGTGGCTCTCACTATAACCAGGAAAAAAAATGCACATACTGTAGGATTTCATCTATATAAATCCCTAGAAAGTTCAAAATAGTCAATAGCAACAGAAGGCAGATCAGTGGTTCCCTGAGATGGAAGGAAGGCATTGAGGGGAAGGGCAGGAGCAGCTCTCAGAAGCACAAGGAAACTTTTCAAAATGATGTACATGGTCATCATCTTGATTTTGGTGCTTGTTTCAGGGTTTTATGCATATGCAAAACCTTAATAGATTACATATTTTCAAAATGCAGTTTAGTGTATGTTAATTATATTTCAATAAAGCTGTTGAAGAACAATTGTAGAATTACTATATTAATAAATAAAATATATAAACATTTTATAAAGGAAACTTAATTTACTGCTCCTTGTCTTTCTATTTTACTTAAAGCATTTCACTTTATGACTTAAGAAATTCCTTCTCTCCTAATTTTATTTTCAACCAATGTATCATCTGTCTTCCAGACAATCTTTCAAATATAGCCTTTAACTTTTAATCTCAGATTTTTAAAAATCTGGCTCAGTTTAAGAATTTGTCTCATTATAATTTTATCAAGCAGGAATGATGAAAAAATTGTCAATATTTGGACTGGGCAATTGAACTTGGTTTGTAATTTCAGATAGCAACCAATAAAATGTGCACTCAAATCTGTGCCTGTCCAGGATGTTGCTGAATGAAAGAATGATGCAATTCAAATCATTATCTTTCAATATGTTGTAACCAAACTTGTTTCAATTGATGGCGAATAAGATAAATATTTCAAAGTCCAACAACATATTTTTGAATATTATTTAAAGTTTCTGTGCTTATGAGTTTTCCTATTTTTGATACATTATATATAAATGTCCATCTAGTTCTTTGCATTACAAATAATTATAGGATATCATGCTTTGAGAAACAATATTATAGTTCACAAACACATTGATGAGATAATCAAACCTTTATTCAAATTTATTTTTTAAATCATTTTGTAAGTAAATATATACCTGTGCTGTGCTGGAAGAAAACCCTATTTGTTTAATTGATTTTTTCATTTTTCCTCTCTCTTTTGTTTGTTCTGTATTTCTTTCCTTTCTCTGTGCCCCCTCTCACTCTTTCAAATAGTTTGGCAAAACATTCTTCTGTCTGTATTTTAATGAATTTATTTTAAGCTTTAGAAACCAAGTACATTACTTGAACATATTTCACTTTAAAAGAGAATATCTAATACTTTAAAACTCTAGATATATATTATTGGGGAAAATATTAATATATATTATTGAAAGGCAAGATGTTGAACTTCAGTCTTATTTGATGAATGCATATTATAGTTCATCCTCCAGCAGGAAACACATAAAGGAAACATGAAAGTTTTAATTTATGATTTTTATCTTAAAGCTTTGGACTATTAAATTTGTATTATATTACTAATTTCTATGTTTATTTTGTTCTTCAAAATCAATAACAAAATACAATGCTAACTATTACAACTATAATCACACTAAATATTATTCACAATAAATTTTAATGTGCAAAACTATAGTAACTTCCATGAGTACAAAAATAAACTCTTTTGAGTATAGAAACTAGCATAATGATTACTGTAAAAAATAAGCTCCTAATGTATTGTTATTTGAAGAAAGAAAAGCTATATTTTCTCAAATAATGATTATCTGGAAAGTTTTTTTTCTCAAATATCCCTAACAATCTTATCATCTAAAAAGCCTACGAGTTGTTGAGTTACTCAGTTTTAGTTACCTGTCTTTTATCTCCACCCAGGGGTCAAATAACATTGAAATATATTAATTTACAAAGAAAAGTCTAGTCAAAATTTTACTTTCATTACTGTCTTTTTCCAGGGCAACAAACTAAATGATTATCAGGTACAAGGTAATAAGGTCTCCTAGAATATGCTTTCTGAAAGATGAAAAAGCAGGTAAATGCAAATCTCTAATGTGTTTATTAATAAATTCATTCTTATCTTCAAAATAAACAACAAAATATACAACAAAAATACAGTACTATTAATGATTACATCTGTAATCATCTGGATTTAGTATTGCGTAAAGGACTAAAGTGTCCTGGAATATATTTTCTGAAGATAGAAATAAAACAGCAGGTACATGCATTCTGATATAGAAGCGACAACACTAATAACTGGCATTGTTCTAAGTGCTTTTTATCATCAAATCCTTAGCTACAAAACTATGGAGTTAGTAGGCTGTGATACTTTTATATTCATGATGAGGACGCTAAAGCATAGTACTGATTACAACTCCATCAAATTTATTTCTAAATTATTTCCTACCTTATGTGATTCTATAGTAAACCTTACTTCATTTAAGGAAACTGAAATTTCAGTTTTGATATAATTTTGATTAAAATGATATGTGGTAAGAAATAATTTAACTATAGTTTACCAATTGAAGTGTTTTTCAATATACATTATTTTCATTGTTTTTCCACCCTTCAGTTACTGTCAATACAAAATACACAGATTGTGTGTATATATGTATTTATTTGAATATCTTAAGTAATTTAAAATTCAAATTTTCCTAATGAAATAAGAAAAAAGTAGACTTTGCCAAAAACAAACATAGTATATTGAGTATGTAGGAAGATTTAATTTTGAGAGGGATATTTTAGTAGCAACAAGGATAGCACTCCTTTTTAAAGAATTGCTTATAAAATGTCCTAAGAGATGGAGAGTTGAGATTTCAATGAGTTTGCAAAAAACCGTATGACTGTTTCTGCGGCAGATTGATAATAAATGTTATGGGTTCATAAGAATTAGATCTGAATCTTTTCTTTTGTAAAATAACACCTGGTAGCAAGGTTGTGGTACATCAATAGGTAAGATATCATTCTCTGATAAAAGGCTACAGATATTAACCAAAAATAGCTTGATTTTTATGACTAAATTTGGCCTAGTTCATTTTAGGAAAAGATTCAAAGTATTGTTCTTATTAAAGAAAAATTAGTTAGTCACAGTAGTAATGGCTGCGATTAGATACTTAATAATTGTGTGGATGTGTGTGGGATGTAAAGAGGTTAATCACAAGAACAAATGAGTTTTATTCTTCTCTTTTTTTAATCTGTTTTTACTTTTGAACAATTTCATGGTTGGGGTTGATGAAGAATCATGAGCTATCCTCTCAGTTTAAGAAGATCTTCAATAGCTGGCTCAAAAGAGAAGAGACAATTTGGCTCTTCTACCCTGAAATGTCTTTGGGGTTAACTGTCCTTCATTGTTTCCATGCTGTTAGCAAGTTCTCTCCCATTTAAACAGAATCCTGCAAGTGCTCCAACCTGGTTACTGGGATTCCATTTTCGGTTTCTTGTTTAAGTGTAACCATAATGGGAGTGTTCTTTGTGTAGACTTTGCTGCCCACCTCCAGATTTTCAGAGAGATTTTACTATTTCTTTAAGTACAAGAATGAAGTTTTAACTCAAATTAAAACAATGAGTAAAATGTTGATTTCAATCATGTTAAATACTGCAGTTGCCAGAATTTAAATAAAATAAATGAAATATTTAGATCTATCTTAAAATTACTAAATGATATCTTAGCAAGTCTCATACAATAGTCTGTAAAAGAAAAATAAATATAATTAAATATGAATTACACATATATTTAATGCAATGTTTCAGAATTTAGAGAATGTTTATCACAATTTCTTATAACAAAGTGAAAAAGCTTAGGTACATATCAAAGTATGGAAAATTAAAAGTTTCTTTGCATATATTAATATGAAAAAATATCTGTTACACAGATTAAAATAAACTTCCAACTGTTTCCTGTTAAATTCAGAACAATCAAAAGGGTAATTCTTATCAACACTACAATTTTACAGTTTTGTTGGAAGAACTGTCATAAATACAAATAGAAAATAATTTGAACATTGGGGACTGATCTTGGAAACCAATAGACAAATCTTTGCTATGGGTATAATAATGGTGGCAGTTACCATAATAACTTACCTGGGAACTGTGGACGTTGGAACATAGTGAGAATGGAAAAAACAAAGAATTTCTTTTTGCAGAAAATATAAAGCAGCCAATAATTTTATCAATTATGCAATATATCAAATCTTAAAATATCACTAGAACACACTTTCCTAACTCAAAAGAGGTCTCATTGACTAGGGCTTATTTACATATCGCTGGATTCATATTAAAGTGTTGTTCAGTTCATTTTTTTATCATTTTAACATTCCTTGTTTATAAGAAAAACATGTCCAAAACATTACAAACATTTCTCCCTTTCTCTAAATACACTCACATACACATACTTACACATGTACAATCACAGCCAGAAGTAAAACTATAACCTTAATTAATGCCTTTTTGAAAGTTGGAAAACAGAAAAAAAAATGTTCCTTCAGTGTAATCCATATTTTCTAGTTTTTCCACAGTATAGTGAACTTCAAAATTCAATTTCATACTTATTTAACCATATAAATCCATTTTCTGTCTGTCTGATATCAAGTTCTCAGTTACACTTGTAACTGTACCATGATTTTGGTTTGGGTATCCATCCTTCCTCCAAGAACCTCGTGTGCGTCTTA
The DNA here is from genome assembly GCA_026826555.1 of Tolypeutes matacus. Lineage (NCBI taxonomy): Eukaryota > Metazoa > Chordata > Mammalia > Cingulata > Chlamyphoridae > Tolypeutes > Tolypeutes matacus. Next base: position 12,811,996 of record JAKSZT010053767.1, read on the forward strand.
GTAAATTGGCACCACCGCATCTCTCAGGTAAAGAAACCTGATTTCTTTAATGTGATTAGTATACCTCATTTGCTACTGGAGTGATTTGCTAAACAGTGCACACTAAGGTTATTTTTGTTGAATGAGCCATGAAGAGAAGTTTACTGTGACTCCTGGCAAAGAATCTTCACTGATGCTCCATAAAGTCTACATGGCAAGACATGAAAGGCAATGCACATCACCCCTAAATGCTGCTGGCAGTCATTCTGCTACCATAAAAAAGACAGTTGTAATATGAAGAAGATATTCTATAAGACAAATAGGTTACATAAGAAGAAATTCTGTCTCTTTTTACTTTGACAAGTCTGGATTCACCCTTGCATAAAGTCGACCCATTATATGGATGTTTCAGTTGTTGCACCAATATATGACAATGCTTAACTTATTTAAATTGAGGTTTCTTTTATTTAATTCCAAAAATAATTCCTCATTTGTAGCAAAAAATACAACTATTTTTTCATGTTTTTTCACATCATGACATATATTGAAAGTGATAATATTTGTTGAGCAAACTAAATAACCTAGAAGACTGTTCAGAGCTGGAAATCAATACTTTAAAGTTTTCATTCAACATTTTTAATGAGCGTTAAGTTTATGTACTAAAAATCATCTTACAAAGTTGTTTGATATTTCCTATGTATTTCACTAATTTCTTAGAAGTGCTAGGTAGTTATATACTTCTAACAAATACCAAGTTTTATAACCTAGATCCTGTTTGTTATATCTAATTGATTTAATAGCTTTAGAAAAAGTGAACATGAATTGATAACATTTATTTAGTATCACAATAAAAATAAGTTTACATCTTTATTGAAAAACTCATTATTTTTTTTATCAGATTAAGCCTTAATCAGTTATGCATTATAATATCATGGTAACATATTGCCTTCTAAAGCATGCACTTGTAATCTCTTGAGCTTGGTATTCCTTTGGAAATGACAATGCAATTCTAATGCATATTAGAGAATATTGGATTCATGTGCATTACATTTTAAGTTTGGTTAAAGCTGTATGCACGACTCTTGAATTGTATTATATATCCTTGCAAGTTTAATATCTCCTGAAGGTTGGTAAAGTTTTTAAAATGAGGGATATATGGTGACTTTTTAAGGCATGAATGGGTTATACCTATCTGTCCTAGATTTCAAAAACGTATCATCTATTATGAAGAAATGTACTTAAATCATCATTTTGGTCCTGTAATATGTACCCTATAATAGAAATGTTAAAATAGCTCAGTGTTTATAAAAAGGGCAAAGAGCATGCCCTTTCATATGTTTATACTAGGAATGTAGTATTACAGTTATTTTGTCACCCAGGTAGATGTAGATACAAACATTGTGTAACTCAGCTTGATTTAGCCTATGCAATTTACAATCTTGGTAATTAAATACATGAAACCAACTCAAGAAAGATTAGAATGAAGTTGGATTAGGGAGTACAAACAAAGCAACTCTCAATTCCATTCATATTATTTGAATTAGCATTTATTATTTCGATATATAATTCTTATATACTTTCAATTTAAAGAATATACTTTATCATATTAAAATTTGGAAGGGCACATATTTATAATTGTCATTTCTGGTTAAAGAACAAAAATTTGGAGGCTGTAATTGTCTCATTACCAGTAATTCACACACACACACACACACACACATACACACACACTAAAATTTTGAAATCCCAAGCTATATGTAAATGGTAATATCAATAACATCTTTTCACGGAACAATGTGAACCACAATATGGTTGACAAATAATACATATGAATAATATGATTTCTACTCACTAAATATGGTGAATAATATTTTTTTCAAATCATTTATTCATTCAATAATATTTAAACAATTCTGAATGTACACATTTTCTTCTCAAGGATTTTCTAGAATATAAACTTTGGACATTAAAAAATTATACTAAAAATGGTATGTTTCCAACTCATTCTGAAATCACATACTTGGAAGACAGTGTAGTTTTTTCAGTTTAAAAACCCATTGATTTGGAATCCAACACCCTATTACAGCATATGACTGCTTCTTACTCTTTGAGAAGAAAATGCTTCATTCTGTGCTTTGGATCTCTTTCAACCTGTCTTCTCTCCCTCACTTATTATCCAATTTTTCCCTTCAGTATGCAAGCAGTTTCTCTCAGTTGGATTCTTCTCATATTTAAAAACATGTTCTCAAATTTCTTCCTTCCAAAAATCAGTAGCACCCATAAGAACAACAACAAAAACTCTCTGAATCTTACTTTTTCCTCTTCTTACCAATTGGTATTAAACCATCCATCATAACCACAGTTGGGGATTGAATCATATACCCATCAAGAGATATGTTCAAACCTTAATCCACACTCTAATGGATGTGAATTCATTTGTAAATAGGACCTTTTAAAGAATGTATTATTAGTTAAGGTATGGTCAAATTGAATGAGGGTAGCTCTTAATCCATATGACTAGATGCCTTATAAAGAGAGGAATTATGCCACAGAAGAAGTCAAAAAAGAGAGAGAAATCACGGTGTGATACTGGACTGCCATCACGAGAATGCTATCAACTCTAGGGGAAATCATGGCGTTGATGACATCTTAATTTTGGATTTCTAGCCTTCAAAACCACAAGACAATAAGTTTTTATTTAAGCTAACCTATTGTGTGGTATTTGTCATAGCAGCTCAGGTAAACTATGGCAAAAATCTTATTAAAACATTTGTCTATTCTTAATAAATTCACTTTGTCACCTACATGTTTTGAAATTGACTTCAACTAGCTTCTGTCTCCATCTCTGAACTAAAGGAAAGTATAGCCTGTGCCACTAAATCTAACCTTCATTCTACTTTACTCCAGAGGGTTGATCTACAAACCCTCCATTCTTGAATTCCCTTTGATTTATCTTCTCTTTCACAGTATGTTCATGACTTTCTACTTTACTGTCCACCCCTCACAGTTTCTTTTGCAGACTCATTTTCAAATATAAGTCCTTTTTAAATGGAGTATCTAGAAGTTTGGGTCTTGAAAGACTTCCTTTCTCAAGCTACACTTCCTCCCTGGATGATATTACACATATCTTTGGTTTCAAATTCCACTTACGGACAGAACTGAACTAAACTATAAGGTTTGTGCAACCATTTGTGTACAGCTTCCCAAAATGCCATTCAATTTTCCAATCCTTCAGATTTCTAGTCTGCTTCTTATCCTTTTGCCCCAGCACTGGTTAAGAATTTATAAATATCTAGAAAGATGAACTCCAAAAAATGTAATTGTTGTTTCTATGAATGTCCCTCTCCAGAGTGCCTTCTTATGTATTGATGGCCTTGGTGCTTCTCCAGTGCCTTCAAATAGATTGTGCATGTATATGTGTTGGCCAGCTTTTCTACCTGCTTCTCATAGGGATTGCTCTGAATTGAACTAAAGTGTAATTTGTGAAAGTTCAAACTTTATTTTTGGTATGTGCAAAATTATAACTTCTACCCCTATACAGCTGTTGCATAAACTTCAATTTGCTTGAAATTGTCTCTATTCTAGCACTTCTAACAACCTCACCTACTTAATGATCTCTTTTCTTTTGGATATTTATCCTATTCAATGTATTCACTGTACTACATTAAAAGTTGCATGTGTTATTTCACTTATTTTCATGGTATGTAATTTAAATTAAACTTTACCAAGTTTAACGCTAACAATATATTTCTACTGTGCTAAATAATACAAACGCTTTATAATGTATTAAACCTGCCATTCAAAATTATTGTTGTCCAATATTTAAATTCTATTTTTAAAATAACAAAATTAGGTATATTTATTATTGTTGTTTTAAACAATCAATGTTTACTTACATTTGCCCTCTTATTTATCACTTTTCATATTGTTTCTCATTATATGTCCCTTCTGAAATATTTTTCCTCTTTATTCAGTGAAGGTGTGTTCATGATTATTGTTCTTATTTTTCATTCATCTAAAATATGTTCATTTTGTATCACTTTTAACTTACTTCTCTGGTTATAAACTTCTAATTCAATGGCATTTTCTTTTGATAATATTTGTGTATGTGTATTTCATTTTTTCTGATTCATCTGGTACTATAAAGAAATAGCTGTCTTTCTTAAAGGCTTTTTATTTTTTAGAGGATCAGTTATTTCTTTGTTTTTCTGATTTACCTTTTTGCTTAAGTTTCATGGTACATTTTATATTTTATGTTGTACATCTCTTGGCAATTGTGGAAAATTTAATCAATTTATATTTCAAAATAGCCTCTTTATCTCCTGATAATAGTATGTATATGGCCCTTCCCATATTGTCTTCCATGTTTTGTAGTCACTCTTTCATGTCTTCTCACCACTTATCTATCTGAAATATATTCTTTAATATCTTCTCATCATTTTTAAAGTTCATTATTTCTCCCCTTGGGTTTATCTTATCTGAATTTTTAAAAATCTACTATGCTCTAATAAGAGGCATTATAACTTTTATTTCTAGAATTATTTGTTCAATTTTAATCTCTTGTATGGTTTTGTAATGTTTGACTTTTATTTAACTTTTAAGCTTCTCATTTTTCTTGAATTATACAAATTATGCCTCTATATTGTTCTCTATAAAACTTGCAAAAGTGAAGAATATGCGTGTCTTATTCTGTTGTGTGTGTGTGTGTGCGTTTCTTGCTGCCTCTCATCCACAGTTTTCTTTGATTCTTTAATACTTTCTTTTGACATGAGTTCAAGTGTTTGGGAAATTCATCTATGACAGCTCTTTGAGGTCTAGTTTGAAGATGTACATTTCCAGAAAGAATTTGCAAATACTTGTCCAAGCTTATGTGCCACTTGAATAACTTCAAGTTAAACTGCCCCTGTGATTTTTATTTTAAATAATTCAAAAAAGAAATTCGAATTTGGGAAATAATATGTTATATGAACTGACTTGTCCTTACAAATTAAATACATTTTCCCTTCTAAATGGTTCAAGAGTAATGGCTGACAATATTCTTTAAGATGCCTTTTGTTGAGTGGGTTTAATTTTTCTTCAAATTTACACCAAAAATGCTTCTCTCCAGTGTCCCACTTTTATAAAGGTTTCCTCTATTAAAGTCCCTAACATGTGCAGGCATTGTTCTATGAATTACTTTCCAAAACAACCTACAAAAGAAATGTTCAAACACGTTAAGATTTGCGATATCTTAAGGGTAAAAGTTGACAAGGATATAGTTAATAATACACCAATATATTTGTTTTCCTTACATTATGCACTATCCAGGAACCACATTACTTTGGTCCACATTTATCTAAGTGTGTCTATATGACTATATTCCGGACAATGTCATGTGGGCAGAAATGACATGTGAGACTTCAGATTTCTCTTTCTTTCTGCCTCAATGATGTAATTTTCCTTTTGGTAGCTGCATTATCTGCTTTGGTCTCACAGTGAAGATGTTGAAGCGTCTACAGCCACACAGTCATTGCCATGTAGAATGAGTGGCATATATGCTTTTGTTTGTTGTCTTATCCCATTGTTGCATGTAGTTATTTGGTTCTGCAACATAATCATAAGTGCATCCATATTAAACAATATGAAAACACTTGGAAAAGACTGCTTGTCTGTGGTAACATGAAAATTGAAAGTGCCAAGTGCCTACTGATGTAAAGCTCTAGGATGATAAGTGCATAAACCCAAAATATAGCAGCTAAAACTGTGAAAAGTTTAGAGCAATATAATCCACTCAAGCCTCAGCTCTGAATCAAAGATTAGATGGCAGTATAGATTTTCTACCGCTGCCTGATGTCTTCAAGGCATCACCCTTAGGGTTGACAAAGAGGAATGGGGATGAGCAAGCAAGGCAAACAGGGATTTGAAAAATAAATCTAAGAATGAAGTTTTTGAGGGAACTGATTGAAACAAGCAAATCTATCAAATCCTTGCCATATTTTTGAGAAAATTGTACTTCCAAAAGAATCAAGAGCCAAGCAGCACTTCGCTATCATAAGCTGAAACCTAATTTTAAGTTTGTACAGCTCCCAAGAAGTAGATTCTATACTACCCTTGTTTCAGAAAAGGCCGTGAGGAAAATGGACAAGAAAAGTCTACAGGGATTAGGTCCACAAGACACAAATAAGTATGGGTGTAGGAATCCCTTTTAGAAAGCAGAATCAGGATGTTATCATGGATTTTCTCCCCATTCCACAGTAGAGGATACTTCCAATTCCTGGCTTCCCTATTCTTGTTTCATTATTCTGTGAACCAATGGCTATTTTATGACTCTCATTCTTCCCTTTTCTGAAATGGAATATTTAATTTAGTTATCCTCTCCCTGTTCCAATGTAGGTATTTTCTTAGGGTTCTAAGCCATGAGATGCCATGTATGTGGGTGTCAAAAATAAGTATGGAGCATGGCATTTAGAAATACCACATGAAATCTGCCACCAAACACTTGTGTTTAACTGTTTTTGAACAAAAATAAACTTCTGATATTTTAAATCTTTGCGATTGTGAGTTTATTTGTTAAAGCAGTTAATTAATTCTAATTCTAATGAAGATATTCCTGTCTACTTCATCTTTAATTTCTGATTATTCCTTAAATTCTTGCCAAGAAGTAATACACTGGCAAGTTTTGTTACTTGTTTTTTATTCTGACAAGGTTTTGGTTGTGAATTTTCCATGATATGTAGACCACCATATTAATGAAAATAGAAGTGTATTCCTTCAGATCTCAGCAAAAATTAATACTGGATTCAAATTTCACAACCTGATATTCTGGATATTCTGAAATTTAATTTTAACTAAAGTATTTAAATTTAGAATTATTTATATTTATTTATAAATTTAACATTTACCTGTGGGGCATTTTTATCCATACCAATCTACCTCCATTTACTCTAAAATCAAGGAAGCAGACACCATTTTTTTAAAATTTACTTCTATATCTGTTGAAACTAGCAAAGTGCCCAGAATCTGGAGTCAATAAATGCATGTAACTAATTTCTCTTAAATTATATATTGTTATTTCTTTTAATTTATGAACTATTTCTTATTATGGTACTTATTTATGTAAATTGATTAATATTAATTTAAGTGTAGGGAAAGGGGTTTCTAATGCTGAGATTCAGACTTCACAGGTTTGAGAGTATGGAAAAATATTTTAAATATTTTGAGTAATGTCAAATAATGGCAACTGTAATACCAAAAGCAGCACAGCTCAGTAAACATTTATTTGGAAATTCTATGTCCAGTGCAATATGCTGAGATACAGGTGGAAATCTTATCAGGTGGAAAGACAGCCTTAGACCTCAATTTAATTAGAGAACTCAAAGCTGATGTTCAATAACTTATCCAAAACAGAACATACCAAGTTCATAAAAATGTGTGAGTAAACGGGATGCTATTGCACTGAGAGTGCTTTGGTGAGTAAAAGGGATGCTATTGCACTGAGACAATAGACATAACCTGGGACTGACCCAGGTAAACTGGTAACCTTTGATTTATACTTACATGTAAAGTAATTAGAGAGTCCTTCCGCTTGGTATGCAAGAGAAGGGAGCTGTTATGGTTATGGGTGGCATCTCATTTAGCCATTTAAATATGGGTAGAAGTGCCAGAGGTAAAAGTTATTAAGGGATATAAGCTAGTATAAGAAAAAACACTGTGACAGAAAAATTAGGGGATTTCTATGAGCAAAAGAAGAATTTATTTAATACATGATGGATATGTTATGTGGTTTATAATCCTGATAAAAATCAATATTATATTTATTTTAGATTTGAAGAAACAGACTCGGAGAAATACAATCCTGTGCACAAGTTTACACAAGTGTTAAGTTGTAGCATTGAGTTGTAGTTCCAGTTAAGTTCTAGTTTTCATAAGAATAGAAGAGCTTATGCGAGTAGGAGCAGACAATAAAGGGTGTGATGAATCTGAGTGCCAACCCAGAGAAAAAATACATCTTTTTATAAGCAATTATAATTCATTTAAAATTTGATTAGAGAAATATCATGTATTCTTAATGGTAAGATATCATAATACATGACAATAAATTTTGATTATATGTGATATTTGTATTAGGGAGTAAATCTTAATTTAAAAATAGTGATATTCTCATTAGACATTGTTGATCCTATGGGGTTTGCTAACTCATTTTTCTTTGAAAAATTATGTTCAATCAGAACATGCTACAGATGTTAGTTTTGACAGTCAACGATTATGGATAAGTCAGAGTAAGGAACTCTCCTCTGTTTATAGTCTTCCATATGCCTTATATAGCACTATATGAACCAAGTAAAACTTATGTCAAAGTTATTTCTCAAAATGACTTCATTAGTTTGGTTAATGTCTTTAATATCAGTAACAAAATAACAAACTTACACACACACAAAATAACATTTAAGTAATGCACCATTAGGTGAATTGATCTTGAGCTAGTGTATGACTTGATTTAAAATATCAACCCAGTCAAAAAGTTCAATAATCATTAAATATATTTTCAAGTATTCCTTAAAGCTGTTTATAAATTGTGCAGAGTAAATGACAAAATTGATTATCTATGAAAAGGAAAAATATATTTTCTACTACTAAGTTGATATGCCAACTCTGCCTTTCAAGATCTAGATTTCAGGGAGTCTTCAAATAAAAAGCAAACAATATTCATTTGTGAAATGGGTCAATATCCTCAATATCTCTTATTTCCTAGACTTTTTCTCCTGACCTTAATTAGCATTATAAAAAGAGACTTTTAAAATGAAACGTTACAGCAATCTGCAGTTATTTTCTTGCCATACCATCCTTCAAATGCATTCTGATTTTTCTGCTTCCATATGTGTGTTAAGTTAAAAAAAATCCTAGGAACTTGCTTTGCCCCAATGGGAGAGATTTAATACTATACAAATTGTATCTGGAAGGTGGGCTGTATTAGTCAGCCAAAGGGATGCTGATGCAAAATACTAGAAATCTGTTGGTTTTTATAAAGGATATTTATTTGTGGTAGAAGGCCCTAAAGAGTCCAACTCAAGGTACCATAAGAGGTACTTTCTTACCCAATGTCTGTTGCCATGTGTTGACGCAAGATGGTAGTCAATGTCTGTGAGGGTTCAGTCCTACTCCTCCTCCCACAACGTCCTCCAATCTCAGCCGCAGCCTGGGACAAGTTTTGCCTCTCTCACTGGGGCTTGGTTTCTCTCTGGGCTTAGCTGTTCTGCTCTCTCCACAAAGCCAGCTGTAAACTGACAGGCGAACAGCTCATCTCTCTTCCTGGGGCCTCTGTCATATCTAATTTAACCTTCTCTGTGTGCTTACTTCTGGGTCTCCCAGATCCAAACTCTAACTTTCTCCTCTGCCATGCCCTTTTCTCTGTGAGTCCCCACCCACCAAAGGAATGGGGACTCAACTTCTTACTGACATGGCCCAATCAAAGCCTTAATTATAATTTAATCAAGTAAGAGTGAAACTTTTAAATTCAATACAATTTAATAACCCAGAAGAACAGACCAATTTACAAACATAATCCAATATCTATTTTTGGAATTCATAAATAATACCAAACTGCTACATGGTCCATTCAGCATCTGCTTAGATATGATGCTTTTATTCTATTAGCACAATTGTCTCAATTTTCTAATTCTACTAACTTTCATAACTTAAAATACATATATATTCTTGGCTATTTTAAAAAAATTCTTATCAATCTTGCTGCCTAATTCTAAATACTTATGTAAATATAACATTTTCTTTGTTTCCCTGATTTTATATTTCTTGTTTCATCTTGACCAATTTTTTTTTAGAAATTCTTCTACTGTTCAGCTTCATTGGGGGTGTAGCTCAGTGGTAGAGCATTTGACTGCAGCTTCATAAACAACACCTTACAGATACATCAGTATATTTTGTCATCATTTATAATATCTATTCCTGGTAATATCATGTTAATATCCATATAATTTATAAAACTAATTGAAACTTGCCTTCAAAATGTAATGTGTATTTAAAATAAAGCACAATAATTTTTTAAACTAATATACAATTAATTGGGGAGCCGGTGCGGCTCAGTGGTTGAGCGCTGGCTTCCTACATACACGGTCCAAGGTTCAAGTCCTGGTACCTCAAAAAAAAAAAAAATACAATTAATAAGACTTCTATAGCGGATACCTGAGCAATGGACTGAAAAGGCAAATCCTAAAATCATACATATATAAAATAATAAAACCCGAAATATTAATGGAATAACATGTCAAGACTTATCCTCAATACAATTAAAATTAAAGTGGAATTGATTTTTACTAAGGTTGAAAACTAACATTAATTCATCTCAACTTATCTCAGTTGATGTGATTAGACTGTCACTCTACTTACCAAAGAAAGGCACATGCTCTGTCAGTGAAAATAAGAGCAACTTAAGTCACTATATTTCTATTATACATAAAATCATTTATAAGAGTAAAAATCACAAGACCAAAGCAGGTAAATAAGAGTAATAACAAATATATATATATATAAACAAAACAGATCTTCAGATGACCCAGGTTTGGTAGTTAGCACGTATCTACTTTGATATAAATATTATACATAGAATATGGAAAGTATAGGAAAATGGACACAAGTAATGAAGAGTTGAATGCTTTCAAGAGAGCATTGGATCTTATTTTAAAAGCAGCATATGGACAATAAGCATATGAAATATAAATTTAATGGGGTAGAAACAACATCTGAAGAGTTATGGACCAAGAATGTCTTAAAATTGGTGACTGCCCTACCCAACAGATTAGAGAAGCTCACTAAATATCAAGTGGGATAAATAAAAAGTAATCACACTTAGGCACATGGTAGTCAAAATGCTGAAATCCAAATACAGGAAGAAAACCTTAAAGGCAGTCAGTTGAAAGACACAATAACTTCAAAGCAACAATAACAGCAATTAAAAAAATGATGGCTCTTCTTAACAGGAAATTTTAAAATAAGAAAACATTAGAATGAAATATTTAAAGTATTGAAAATGAAACCATAGCAGCAGCAGCAACATAAATAAGTGTACATTTTCTTACAAAGAACTCTATTCCTTGACAAATATTTCTAAAAATTATGAGAACTGTGCTTAATAGTACAAATACAAGAATGTTCTTCTATTTACTAGAACAAAATGTACACCACTATTACAATGTGTTAACAATATGGTGATACATGATACAATTAATGTACCTTATGACTATCGTTAACAGCAATATTGTAATATTCTTACATCACTGTCAAAGAAGATACTTTATCAATGGTTAAGGGTCAATAATAAGGGTGCATGGGATTTTTTCTTTTGGACTAAGGAAAATGGTCAAAATTTACTGAGGCGATGACTGCACAGCTCTGTGATAAAAGTGAAAGCCACTGAATGTACACTCTGGATGGACGGTATAAGGCATGAGACTGTATAACACAGTAAACCATGTGGTGGATGATGGACTGTGGTTAACAGTACAAATATGAGAGTGTTTACTCATGAACTATAACAAATGTACAATACTAAAAATGGTTTTAATAAAAAGGAAGTGTATGGAAAAAAAATACCAAATGTTAGCTATAGACTCTAGCTAGTAGTAATATTTTGATGATGTTCATCCATAATCTGTAACAAATGTTCTACAACAATGGAAGGTGTTGGTAGTAGGGTGATGTATGGGAAATATGCACATTATGTATTATTGTTTTTTAAGTTCACAATTTCTCTAATAATATATATTTATAAAAATTAAATGTGAATGAAGATATTAACAGATAATACTAAAGCTAAAAAATGTATTATCAGCAGTCTCTACATTGCAAAGAGGCTTCAGAAAGTTTTCAAGGATGAAATAAATAATTCCAGATGGAGGTATATAGTTATAGAAGTGTGCTGAAACACATAAATATATAACAAAATGTAGAAACATAGTGATGTCTTATAGTTGCAATAATAATATGGGATTTTTTTGAATATTTATGAAAAAATGACCAAATAGGTAAAATGGGAATTAAAATATTTTAAAATAGCTACTAATAAGTGAAGGATGAATATTATAGTTTCTGGTGTAAATGCTAAAATATACATATAAAATGTATAAACTAAAAACTAAAGTGAATATATATATAATAGCGAATTAATCCAAAAGAAGGTAATAAATGAGGAAAATAACTACAAAAAACGATGGGGTGTAAAAGAAGAAAAGGTAGAAAATGGTAGATATAACCCATCTATTTTGGTAATTTACCTTCATTAGGAATGGACTTAATAGTTAAATTAAAGCTTATGTTTTTCATACTAACAATAAAAAAATACAAACCATTCAAATTACAGTTGTAACATACACAGTTTAAACATATATGTTTATAAGCATTATGATTTCTTATTGAATTGACAATTTTACCAGTATGTAGTAGCTTTTTTGTCCCTCATAACAGTTATTTTATTTAAAGACTGGTTTGTCTGATATTAGTATATCTACAGCAGGTCTGTTTTGATAGCTATTTGAAAGGTGTATTTTTTTCCCAAATTTTCTCTTTCAAACTGCTTGTGTCTTTGAATTTAAGATGAGTTTTTTGTAAACACCGTATAACTGGTCCATACACATTTTTTTTTTTTTTTGAGGTACCTGGGGCCAGGGATTGAACCCGGAAACCAGGGACCTCATATGTGGGAAGCAGGTGCTCAATTACTAAGCCACATCGGCTTCCTTGAGTTGTTTTTTTTTATTTATTTTGCTTGTTATTCATTTTTGTTTTTTCAGGAGTCATCAGGAACCGAACCCAGGACCTCCCATGTGGGAGGTAGGAGTTCAGCTGCTTGAGCCATATCCACTCCCAGGTTCATGCTCTTTTTTTAATATATTTTGCCAATCTCTGCCTTTTGACTGGAGAGTTTAATCTGTTTATATATAAATTAACTATGATAATGCAGGAATTTCTTCTGCCATTTTGCTAATTAACCTTTGTAATTCTTTCACCATTTTTGTTCCTCAATCCTTCCAGTAATGCTTACTTTCATATTGATTTGATTTTTTTGTATCTTACCATTTTAAATCCCTTCCTATTTCTTTCTGTATATATCTTTCATGTATTTTCTTTGTGGTTACCATGGGGCTTAAATTCAACATCCTAAATATATTACAATCATGTTTGATTTGATATTTACTTAACTTTAATAGCATACACCTACATTGTTCCTCTAACCCTTTGTCACCCCACCTTTTCATTGTACTTGTTAAAGATTATTATATCTTTATCCATTCTATGTCCAAAAGTATAGATTTTTATTTATTTTTCATGAATTTTCACTTTAGAACCTGTATGAAGTAAAAAAAAAAAAAAATGGAGTTACATACAAATGTATACAATATAACAGTACTGTTGTTTATAATTACCTACATGGTTACCTTTCCAGGAGGTCGTTATTTCTTTATACCACTTCACTTTAGTTCTTGACCATGACTTTATGGGGGCTATGTTTCAATCTACCAGAGGATGTATCTTTGTAGTAGCACATAATATTATTATTTAATATTTATAATAGTCAAATAGGTTCATTTATGTCATATCCCTGTCAATACCATATCAAACATATCAATACTGATATCAGTCAGCATTGCTTAGTTTTGCCCCTTCTTGAACTCATCATATAAACTCCAACTCTAACAGTGAGAAAACTGGCTCCTCCTCTCCACCATTTACTTACTTAATGGCTCAATTCCAGTATACATGTATAGCAATTTCAGAATTGTTAAATACCTCCACTGGAAACAAATATATCAATTAAAGTACAGTTTCATTTGTTTTCAGTTTTACAGAATCTATTCATTACCAAATTTATTTATGTCAACGGTTTTTCCATGCACTCTTTTCAGCGAGGTTGTTTCATACATTTGGAATAGTTAGGTTAGATTGTTGTGTTACATTATGCATTCCAGTTTGAGATTCCTCCAACCTCCTAAACGTTTTTTAAAAAGGCTACTTTAAGGTTCACCTCATAAGTTCATGAGGTTTGACTTTTGCATTGTGTCATGTATCCACAATTACAGTATGATACATTATACATTATAGTTTCACCCCCCTAAAAACTCCCTGGTCTTTTCCTATTCAACCTTTCTCCCTCCCCTTGAGCCACTGGCAACCACTGCTCTTTCTACTTTTTCTATAGTTTTGTCTCTTCTCAGGTGTCATATGAGTGAAATTATACAGTATGCACACTTTTCAGATTGGCTTATTTCCCTAAGCCATATGCATTTGACGTTTACTCATGTCCTTTCATGACTTGATAGCTTATTCCCTTTCATCAGTTAATGGTATTCCAGTGTGTGGTTATTCCAGTTTTTCTCTATCCATTCACCTATGAGGGACGTTTTGTTTTCATCCACTTTGGGGTGATTATAACTGAAAATGCTATAAACATTCACAGGCTGCTATTTTTTTTTTTTTTTTTTTTTTTTGGTATGCTCATTTCAATCTGTTAGATAAATTCCTAAGAGAGCAATTAAACAATCATATGATAAAAATACATTTAGCTTTTTAAGAAACTGCCGAATTGTCTTCCAAAGTGGCTTTACTATTTCACATTCCCACCAGTAATGAATGAGTTAGTTTTTCCATCTCATTTGTTTTTCAGGTTTTAGCCATTCTAATAGGTCTGTAGCTTATCTCATTGTTTTTTTTAATTTGCAATCCACTAATGAAAAATAATATTGAGCTTCTTTTCCTATGCTTAATTCCCATTTGAATATCTTCTTAAGTGAAGTGGCTGTTCAAAATTTTTGGTCATTTTTAATTGTATTGTTTTCTTGTTGATTTTTCTGAGTTCTTTGTATATTTTAGTTATTTGTCCTTTAGCAGAAATATGTTTTGAAAATATTTTCTCCATGTCTGTGGTGAAATATTTTGTTTTCTTTGAATATTATTTTAATAATATATTTATCTCTGTTTATCAACATTTTAAATTAATGTGCCTTGTGGAAATTATTTTTGGTTTGTTTTACTAGGTATTATTTTATTTCAGAAAGATGAATTTCATCATTTATGGAAACTTCCTGTGTACTCTCATTCTTTAAATTAATTTCCTCTTTTCTGTTGCAAATGTTCTATATTTCTGAAACTTCCATTATTCTGGAACTTCTTTTATTCCACCACTATAAGGTTTAAAGTTATACTCTGATCTTTTCTGTTTTTATTCTTTTTGGTAAAGATGTGTTCTATCTCATCTCTCAAGTCATCCATTTTTCCAGTGTCTTCTTTGTTTGAATATAATATCTTATTTTCACTATGAAGATATTAATTATTTTTGTGTGTTTTATTTTAATCTGCTCTGTGTATCCTCTGTTTCTCCCTACTTCATTTCAATTGTATATTAACTTGTCATATTTGATAGATGCTTACTTCAAAAAAACAATTATCCTTTTTACTTTTGAAAAATTATATGTTTATTTGAAACCCTGTATTGATTGAGTTTCAAAAAGAAGCTGTTGATAGACTTTAGTAATAAAACTTCAAAAATAACTAATTAAACAGCAACTATTATCTGAATTTCACTTTCTATTGTATAGACATTGCTACAGAAGAATAAATGTCAAGATTACAGAGGCCTTGAAAATATTTTTTCTGTATTAGCTCTCTGGCATCACCAAATTTTGGAAAATACTTTCATGCAGGTAACTGATTCTTACACTTATTGCAAATCTTAAAATTAAAGCATGCGCAGTTGACATACACTTGATATGTTTATATTGAGTGAAAGATGAATGACAAAGTTTCTCACAGAAATATTAACATTTCATTTCTTCTTAATATTTTTAAGAATATAAAATTCATTCTGCTGAAATGAAGGTTAGTTGTGTACATTTCATGGAGAATAAAATTTTCCTTTCAACAATATTTAAAATATATGAAAAATAATGTTCAGAAATTATATGCTGTGAATAAATAAAAATAAAACAAATGAAAAACAAGGTACTATAAAGAGACATATTTTCCAATCTCTACATGACAAAAATTAAATGGACATAAGTTTGGTGATAAAAGCACATTCTATAATAAGACTAGATTTTTGGATAATAGATTATCACCCTTAAAAAATGCACATCTTTCTAGTTTTTTTAAAAAGGAAAGAAGCATATGATGGAATATAAGGAATAGGAGGAGGACAAGGATCGAAAGAACAAATGCACACAGAAATAAAGGCAGAGAGAGAGAGTTAAATAAGAGGGATTCATGATCATTATCTATCATAACTATGTAGGGAAATATTTCATATGGTAATCATTCATCTCCTTATTATGGACCCTCATCATGATTAATGTATATCCGTCGTAAATGTACATAATCAATTATGTAAAAATACACAAAAGTTGACTAAGAAATAATTAATCCAGTTGCTATCTATAAATGAAATATTTTACAAAAAGAATAAATGCAATTTATAATTAAATTTAAAATGACTTTTGTCTAAGTGACATATTAGTACACTCTAAATTCTTCATTTCATTTATAGATGAACACTGTTTTTCATTAAATATATTTATTGCCTAATTGTTTAATGGATGGAATTATTAAAAAATTGCCAGGCCAGACTTTATTTTAAAGTGTACAACAGCTGGCACATTTTGGAAATTTATAGAATTAGGAAAATAATTCAGGCGAGAAGGCAAAATTCAGGGTTATAGGGATATTACAAAAATTGATGAATACTATGTAGATTATTTTTCCCATTTTTAAACAACTAACACATTTTCTCATATAATGTTAGTCTTACAAAACATAAATATATTAAATAATTGAATATATTGAAATTTATTTCATAAATAGTTCAAAATGTCAAATATAAATATAGTTTGTTAATATCAAAATTAGAAGTTTTCTTATAGAGTATATATTGATAATTGATATTGATAATTTTTAAAAGTCATTTTTATTTCCTATATTAATACCTTTACATGCCAAACAAAACTCTTCTTCCTTAAAGAAAATCCTTCTTTGCTACACAGATTCAACTTAAATCTGTCAAATAACTCTTCCAAACGTTTCAGGAACTTTGATAATACTGTTAAATTATTAAAATGTATTACTGTGAGTGTAGTCATATAATTTCAAAAATTATATTATAATGCACACATGGTGTCACTTATAATGTTAAAAAAAGAATTTGGTTATACTTAGCTGTAAAAATCAATTTCCATATAAAGACAAGCTAACCTTATTCAAATTAAATATAGAAAAATAGAAAAAAGCCTATGTTAGGATACTTTACATATTGGTAATTTTAAAATCAACTCCTACTTTTAAACTGCAATAGAGTTTTGTAATATTTAAAGGATTTGCATATTGAAAAGTGACTATTTATAATCACATTTAGTAGTGCTTTGATGAGGTTAAAATTCTACCACGACAGCTGCCAAATAAAAATTGTATAGGGCACTTGACAGCATAAGCCAAGACTGGCAAGGGAAAATAGGAAAGAGAACAAACCAATTAATGATACTCTAAGATGAGGGAAATAACAGAAAATCTGCATTCAGTCTTTTACATTATTTAAATATTCGCTTCAGTTAATTTGAATGCCGTCCGTTTGCCACAATTATTTACCTTTACTTGCATTTTCAACAATTTTTTCAGAAAAAGGTGTTAAAATATCCCTCATCACTTGATATTTCACAATAATATTTGAGGCTTTCTATTATTTTTACTAGAAGGTTGCTTTCTCCACAGAAATAAATTATTTGTAAGACATAGCAAAATATGATATTTTTCTCTGAAAATAAGTATAGCATTTGTATATTCTTTACAGATATTAACTTGATTAATAAGAAGAGATTTTACAAAATTATAATATTCATATGTTTTAAATGAAAGATGTTCTTTAAGTCATTGCTTTTTTGGTCTAGTTAAAATTTCATGATCTATAACCAGAAATTTAAGAATAACTAATAGTGAGGCACAAAGATTAACAGAAGCAGCTTGCATAATTATAAAAAGTCTAAACTGACTGAGGGAGGATATTGTCACCAAAATAATTTGAGTATGTCCAAAGTGGTCTTCAGTAACAGTTTCTTTTCAGAAGTTTACATTCTGGGAGAATTTTCAACCAGTACAGCACATGCAAGGGAGAGTTCTTGGAATTATGCCATTTGCGCATCAGTTCATTTGTTTTGCAGAATACTAAAGTGAAACAACTTTGCCATTTTAAATTGTGAAGTTTTTCCATGCAAGAAAAAAATAATTTTAATCAATCAAGACCAAGGACAAAATTTAAAAGTAAAAAGCATACAAAGCAGATCCCACTTTGAAAAGAATAAAATATTATAAACAGAAATTTGCAAAAATGAAACATATTATTGCAGTAATATTTGTTAAGGAGATGATATAGAAAATGAAATTATCTTTTCTTCGGATTACCATAAGAAACAGAGCACAATGCTATTGCATTGCTCTTTTTCAGTGAGGGGTTTGCTATCAAAATTTAATTTTTAATCAATTCTATTCTATTAATAGAAGCATATCAATTTACATTAAATGGGCAGAAACATTTGTAAGATAATAAATTCAGGAATTGTAACAATAATAGATAAGGGTTTTGTTTTTTCAGAGAATTGTGCTGCCAAGTTAAATCTGGATAAAAATTGATTCTCCATTTGATTCAATAATTATTGACTTGGCCATGAACTTGCTACTTACTGAAGATAGTTAGGAATGATTGCCCAGCTGTTGCTGGCAAGTAGAGGGACTGCAAATTCAGCAATAGTTTCAACCTACCATTCACAGTTCCTGAATAGATGAAGTAGAAATGGCAGTTCTTAACATTTTCTGGCTTATTTATAATAACTACATACTTATAGTCATGAATATATAATTGTTTAAATATTGTAAATTTTATACTATTAAGTACAATTTAAAAGTGAACATGATACTTCAAAATTAAAGGTATTAAGTAGTCTTGTTTGTTGTTATCTGAAAAATCTACATTTTAGTTGCTGGGAAATTCTTCAAAAGGAATAACGAACATGCTCAGGAACTAATACAAAAACATATTTTCATTAATTAGTTTAAACTAAGTATCACTTTAATATTGCATATTTATATGAAACATGTGAATTCAACATAATATTTCTTACAAGAATATGCTTGTCTTTGAAAGATGAGAAGGGATTAAATTCTGAACCTTAAATATATCTAATCTATATTTAACATAATAAGATATTAATTGGCTTGATTATTTAAAGTTTACTTAAAATTACATTATTGCTTTAAATCTTGAGGTTATTAATTTGAGATAAATTTATATTTTTATTTTCTAGGTTGGTAATGAACTTTCTATAACAGTAAAACTAAAATATCTTTCTATCTGTAGTATTGAAACATGAATATGTTTTTTAAACTTTTAAATTTTAGGATATTTTGTATCTGAGATTGCTCTGTTCTTTCTGTAGTATGCTGAGGCCATGTAGAGTTGAACAGTGGCCTAATCGTTATTTGCCGTTTATTCATTGCATTTCAATAAGTCTTCTGTTTAACTTTCACTCTCCCAACAAGTCAGCTTCTATTTCTTGACAGAAGGCTCTGAAGACTGAAGCACCTTACACTTCTGTTTATGATACTCATTTGAAGGATGTATTCATGAGTTGGCAGAGATGCAGCCCACATAACCTGGCATAGCTGATTATCATGTCTTAGCAAATGAAGTGCACCCTAGGGCATTAAGAACTCTCAACCATTAATTTTGGTTTTACCAAGAGGCAGTTACATAAACTGACAGTTTGGCAGATGAATTACTTCTTCCATATCCACTCACTGATTATCTCCGAAATATCATGAAAATTTCTAAGTTATCAGTTACTCATAGTTTGATTTAAAGGGCCGCATTCCTTCATGGAAACAAAAATTATAAATAGATTATCTGGATACTAGTATGATTTTTATTACACTGCAATTTATCAAATTGAAAACTTCACTGTAAACAAAAATATAGTCATAGGTATTATTTTCTTTCCTAAAATTCTCAACTACACGAATGGTTGTGATTTTTCCTGTGAAAATACTCTGTAAATAGAATAGGACTCATAAAAGATAACATGGACTGCAGTCTTTAGGGCTATATAAGGTATCTCAAATAAAGAATATAAATTTATGGACCATTAAGAATTTTAGCTACAGCTTAAGGGTAGATATACAGAAAAATCATGCAGAAAGTACATAGTTTCCATATACCCTCTCTTACACAAGCAGCTTTCCTTATTATTAACACATTGCATTAGCGTGCTGATTTTGTTACAGTTGATGAAACATTATTAAAATGATATTAACTATAGTACATAGATTACATCAGAGTTCATTGTTTGTGTTTCATAGTCTTATGTTTTTTTTATTATAGTAGCATATATACAACCTAATATTATTCATTTTAACCATATTCAAATGTGCAATGCAGTGGTGTTAATTAAATTCACAATGCTGTGGAACAATCTCCACAATCCATTACCCAAGTGGTTCCATCATCTCAAACAGAAACTCTGGAGCAATTAAGCATTAACATCACATTACCTATCCCCAACTTTGCCCCTGGTAGCTGGTATTCAAGTTTTTAACTCTATGAATTTGCTTATTTTAATTATTTTATCAGTGAGATTATAAAATTATTTATTTTTTTGGGTCTGGCTTATTTCATTCAATATGTTGTCCCCAAGGTTCATCCACATTGTCACAATTATCAGAACTTTGTTCATTTTACATCTGAATGGCATTCCATTATATGAATATATCACATTTTGTTTAACCATTCATCTGTTCATGGATACTTGGTTTGCTATCATCTTTTGGCAATTGTGAAGAACGTTGCTAAAAAACGTCGTACAAATTTCTGTGTGACTCTGCTTATAATTTCTTCAGGTAAATACTTAGACGTGGGATCACAAGGTCATATGGTAATTCTATTGTGGGAATCCAAGGCCTATACTCTCCCTAAGTCCTCAGCACATAGCTGCCTGCATGACCTAGACAAAAGTTAAAGGTTAACCGCCCCTCCCCAGAGGGGAAAGGGTATATAGATGGTATCATAAACCATAATCTCCCCAAAGCGGTAAAACTCATTCCTGTGATGACATCACCAGGCCCCATATGTATTGTCAGGGACCCTATCAGGAACTCTGTTCTCATACCCTATGGAATGTCTTTGTTCTGGAACCGCTTATATCAGCCCTCACTTTCCCATCTCTTTGCAGAGTGCTACCTTCATTCTCTGAACTGCTGCAACCAGAGACTCTCTGTAAATCCAAATAAAGTTTATGTCTGACTCAGTGCCAGGTACATTCTTTGGTCTCACAACTGCCCCAAACCATGCCCTTCAAGAGATAGGTTGGAACAATTGGTGAGCCATGAGCCAGGAGACTGAAGAACCACTGGCAGTAATGGACATGAGCTCAGGGAAAGGAAAATCAGCAGGAGAAATCCCAGTTGGCCTATAACATCCATGTGGGGTGAAAGGCTGCCCTCTTGGAGAAGTGGGGAACTCCAAAAGAGAAATGGGAATGCCCTGAAGTTATACTCGTGCTATAATAGGTAGCAGAGCAGCTGCACTTAAATAAGAAGGGAGACCAACAAATTGTTAGGAGACTTGTGGGTGGCTAACGAGGCAGAACAAGTGGCAAAGGCCTCTGTGTGCCACTTAGAAGAAGAGTAAAACTTAGAAATATGTGCCTATCAGAGGTAGAAATGAAAGATTCCTTAACTGATCACCTGTGCCAAGTTGATGATCAGTTAGAAACCCTGAATTGTAGATATACTTCAGCTAGGTGATGCAGGCTGCCTCTAATTCAGGTCTAGAGGATATTAACCACCCCTGGGTGGGACCCTAAGGCATGGGATCCTATGGACTCCTCTTCAGATGAGGAGAAAGGGGAGGAGTGGGAAGTGGAAGAAGATGAGGAGTCCCCAAGGGTGAACCTTATAATACAATAGAAGTGTATTATACACTGGAACAGAAGGAGTTTTACTACCTGGAGTTGAAATGAGTAAATTAGCATCCATTACCATTCATCCTTCTCTACATCAGTGTTTATATACTGCCTCTAGTGAAACAAAAACAGCATTGCTATTGGTATAGCTGGTTAATGGATGCAAGTTTTCATGGCCTAATGAAGGGGATATGCCCCATGCCACTCCTCATTGGCAATCCAAAGAAGAGTTATAGGATGTTTTATGGGACTTGGTGATGAAACATACATTTATACTCCCAATTTCAAGGGTCCTGACACTGAATCTTTTACTGCAGGAATGAATAATACTGTGCTACATACTGCTCCCAACCATTATTATGAACCTCTGGTGTCAATCCTGAGACCCTTAGTGAGGAGTCAGAGCTGCACAGGCTCTAGCAGATTTAGGGGAATTGGAAAGGCTATGGAGAAGGGGTCTGGGGTCCTGGCTGCATGGATAGCACCCCAAGAACATGATGGTCCTAATCATGTATTATGCAAGCAAATGTGGGTAGAACTTATTGCCAGGGTCACCTAGATAAACACAATAGCTAGACAGCCCAATGTGGTTTTACTGAGCTTTTAAAGCAAGCTCCCTAAGGAAAAGAGGTTTAGGAAACTGTCCCCTCAGAATGCTGAGGGAGAAGGGAAAATAGGAAAAAAGCTGCCACCCCAACTCCCAGAAGCTTCTGCTTTCCTGGCAGAAGCCTGGCAGGTACCCTTCCCTCTACCATAGGGGAACAGTCAAGATACCCAGGTGGGGACAATAACTGGGGATCCCAGGGATCATAGGCCACATGTAGAGTTAACTCTTTATTGGTCCCTACTAATCAACTAAGAGTATTAGCCTTAGTAGACATGGGAGCTGAATGTACTTTAATTGTTGGCAATGTAGCATGATTCCATGGGCCAATGCTGGCTATAGATGGCTATGGGGGAAAACAATTTATGCTAAGCACCAAAATTTTACAAATTGGGCAATTACCTCTCCAAAGGTATACAGTGTATATTTCTCCTGTATACTCAAATATATTTTAGGAATTGACATACTCCAGAATGCCACATTACAGGCTACCATAGGAAATATCTGCCTCCAATGCAGAGCAAGAAAGGCTGTGCTAAGGGGACAAGCTAAATAATCCCTGGTGAATGTACCTTCACCCCAAAGAATTGTAGTGACCAAGCAGCACAAGCTGGGGGTCAATCACCAGGAAATTACTGCTACAGTTAAGGAATTAGAAAGGGTAGGGATAATAATTACTACCCATAGTTCCTTCAATAGTTTTGTATGGAACAGTATAAAAGTCTGATGGAATATGGCTCATGGCAGTAGATTGTCGTGATTAAATAAAGTTACACCACCACCGCATGCAGCAGTCCCAAACTTCCTAGTTTATTCCAAGAAATTAGTACTTAGTTATGTCATTATCACTTTGTTTTATATCTTACTAATGCTTTCTTTAGTATCTCCTTAGATACATCAAGCCAGCCTGCATTGGCCTTTAAGCAGGAAGGCCAAACATGAACTTTAAGGTGCCTCCCCAAGGCTATATGCTTAGCCTGCTCATCTGTCATGGCTTCAGGGCAAAGGATCTGGCCATCTGGAAGAAACCTCTGGCTGTAATCCTATTTCATTAAATTGATATTACATCAACCAGAGATTCTCTTTCAGAATTAAAAGAAGCAATAGAAACAATAATATCTTATCTTGAAAGCAGGGGATGGGCGATCATTAAGGACAAGCTGCCAGGCCCTGGCTGCTCTGTCAAATTCTTGGTATTGTTTGGTTGGGTAATCAATAAAGTGCAATGTTTTCCCACACCACGAACTCCAAAACAATTAATGGCTTTTCTGGGGTTGTTGGGATACTGGAGACCATTCATCCTTCATTTAGCTCAAATATTAAAACCAATGTATATGCTAATTAGAAAAAATCGTACCTGGGAATGGGAGCACCCCCAGCAGGAGGCTTTTGAAGAAGTAAAGATGGCAATAGCATAGGCTTAAGCACTAAGGGGGGTAGATCCTGACATACCCTGTGAATTGGATGTGGCCAGCACTGATATTCGCTTTGGGTGGGGTTTGTGGCAAAGACAACATTCTAAATGATGGACATCTGGGATGCCTTGCCAGCAGTGACAGGTAACTTTCTATCATGTCCCTGCTACTATAACATCCTTCTTGGGAATATTAAGGCAGATACCCTCACAGAGATGTCGTGGGAGACCACTGGGACCCCAGAAGTGGAGGAATGGCTCCACACACAATAAAATGGACATCATCGTTACCATACCCTGTGGCACTTAGCCCAGCAGTTCCAGCTGCCTGTCACTCACCAACAGTTCATGGACATCACCCACATGTGTCCATTATGCTCACTCCAGATACCGCAGCAATTATATCACTGAAGGGGACATATTGGCCAACCATAGACCCAAGTAACACGACGGCAAGTGGATTATATCAGTCCCTTCTTGCTCTTGGAAGGGACAAAGTATGCTTTCACTGCCACAGACACTTCAATGGGATTCTTGTTGTAGTTCCCAGTAGGAAAGGCCAACCAGAGGGCCACTATTCACTGCTTAGAAAAAGTAAGTGCCCTATATGGTGTGCCAGCTCAAATTGATGGAGAGAGAGGAACTCCATTTACTGGTCACTGCTTGCAGTCTTTGACGATGGATGAAGGTATTGCTTGGACTTTCCATTTACCCTATAATCCCACCAGCACAGGCCTTATAGAAAGGATGAATGGTCTTTTAAAGGAACAAGTAAAAGGTAATAAGGCATCTTTACAACAATAGACTAAGAGGCTGTACCCAACTTTGACCCTTTTAAATTCAGAGTAGAGGGCTGAGACCCCTACTTCAGTTGAAATGCTAATAGCAGGAACAATGCAGGAATTGTGAATACAAGTTAAAGGGCCAGCTACCCTTTAAGCCCAAAAGGGGAAGTAATTATAATCTGTTGTTGCTTATGCCTCAAACTATACAAACTGGGAAAAATGAGGTCTTTTGGCCCTGGTACTGACCTATGCACCTTCATTGGTTGGAAATTTTAAGCCCATGGTGAGTAGGAGTCACCCAAAACATTGTTATCAGACCACAATTTATACAAAAAATGCCAGTAAAAATCTTTATTAATAATCCAGGGTCTCTTATTACCATTGGGTCCTATGTGTGTCTATGTGGACTCTCCTTATGCCTAAATTAGTTTTTGATGTCACATAGAAAACTCAGGGAATTTAGAAGGTGGTAATATAAAGTAATGGAAGTCTTCTCATAAGACTCCCCTACCTGGTACTTTGCTATCAACTAATGGAAATGCTGCTTGAATACTGTTAGACCAGCATGCTCTGCCCCTTATTGTTCCACATAAACATCTTTCTTTTCACTCATAGTGCCCCAGCCAATATCTTTCTACAGTGGGTTTTGGCAGTAACCTATGCCCACAACTGAACCCAATATTGGATTTGCACTTACCATCCTCAGGTACTACTGGCCTTCCTTGGTAATTCCTGCAGGTTGGACAGCATGGAACACTTTGCTAGCATGGCAGAATATGACCCATTGACAAGTTTTGAACAAGATGTTCTTATTTAAGACTGAAATCCAGCTGCTGTCATTCAATGAGACTTATAATTATATATTTTCCCTTGTAAAGGAACAGGTGTATAAACCAGGCCTTTATTAGGATAGGTTGTGTATGATGGTTTAGGATGGCTGATGGCTGAGTCTGTCACCATAGAATGCATTGCATTTGTCTTCATGAATGAAAAGAGGGAATCCATAATGTGGGGTGGTTACTCCCTGAGTTGTGTATTTTTACCCTCAGACTAGAAAATAATAGTCTTTTTCAATGGCAGACTTGTTGCTACTCACTTACTGGGGCCTACCTATCCCCTAAAGATGGCTATGGACTTGTGGGCAAAAAGGGTGGTCAAGTTAATTTTCCATATAACTGGACTGGACAATGCACGTGAGGACAGCTATATGTCCCTACCACCCTATATGATTCATTACCCATACTCTTAGTAACTGGGGAATGGTCAAGGCAAGATGTAAAGTAAAGCACATCCCCTGGTGGTTCTACTCATTTTTGTGCCAGGTGGTGCTGCAATTGTCACTGAAAAACACATAACTGCCTTAGCCAATCACATTGTTCAGGTGCTCAAAGATTCCAAAGTAGCAATTTCCTTACTAAACTACCCAACCATGAAAGATAGTTTTACAAAATAGGGTGGCTTTAGATATTCTACTGCAGCACAAGGTGGGACCGATGCCTCATAAATATTAAATGTTATATATATATTCTAGATCATTACCATAATATTTCACAAGTTCTAAATCATATGCAAGAGCACATAAAGGACATTGATAAATTAGCTATTGATCTCTTATATAATTGGTTTAATTCCCTTTCTTGGCCCTAGTGACATGTTTTTTTAGGTCTATTAGCTTTTGGTGGAGGACTTCTATTATTCTGCTGTCCTTTTATACTGTTACTGCAGAATGTGAATGTAATGCTTGTCCTATGGCTAATGTAGGCTGTTGTGTGAGGTTGGATTGTGGGGACCCAGGGCCTGGGATCACCCTAAGTCCTCAACACATAGCCACCTGTAGGACCTAGATATTAATTAAATGTTAACAGCCTTCCCTGGGGGTAAAGGATGTATTGATGGAATCATAAACCATAATCTCCTCAGAGAGGTTAAAATTCATTTTTGCAATGACATAACCAGACCCTATATGTGCTGTTATGGGACCCTAACAGAAATCTGTTCTCATACCCTATGGAATGTCTTTGATCTGAAACCTCTTATATCAACCCTCATTTTGCCTTCTCTTTGCAGAGCCCTATCTTAATTCTTTGGATGCCACCACAAGAAATTCTTTCCTACCCGTAAATCCAAATAAAACTTAAGTCTGGTTCAGTGAGAGGTGTGTTCTTTTGTCTCTTGGAAGCCCCAACCTATGCCCTTCAGGAATTGGGTTGGAACATTTATACTTAACTTTTGAGAAACTGCCAAACTGTTTTCCACATGACTGTGCTATTTTTCATTCCCACCAGTAATGAATGAGGGTTCCTATTTCTTCACACCCTCTTTGTATTTTGGTTTTTTATACATTTTGATTTAATTTTTGTATATGGTGTGATGTAGGTGTCCACCTTCACATACTTTTGCATATAGATATCCAATTTACCTAGAACCATTTGTTGAGGAGACTATTCTTTCCCAATTGAGTGGACTTGGAACCCTTGCTGAAAATTAATTAGCCATAAAATTGAGGATCTATATCTGGACTCTCAAATCAATTCCATTGGTCTACATGTATTTACTTGTGCCAGTACCAAGTTATTTTGATTACTGCAGCTTTGTAATAAGATTTAAAATCGGGGTGTGTGAGTACTTTTAAGTTTTTCTTTGTCAGGATGGTTTTGACTATTTGAGATCCCTTACCCTTCCATATAAATTTGATGATTGGCTTTTCTATCTATGCAAAGAAGGCTTTTCAATTTTTGGTTGAGATTGGGTAAATTGTTTTGGGTGTAATTGACATCTCAACAATATTTTGTCATCCAATGAATGAACATGAAAAATCTGTTCATATTTAGGTCTTTAATTTCTTTCAGCAATATTTTGTAGTTTTCTATATACAACTCCTTTACATCCCTGGTTAAAAATATTCCAAGATTTTGATTAATTTAGCTAATTTTGTAAATGGAATATTTTCGTGATTTCCTGTTCACATTGCTCATTACTGATTTTTGCATATTGATCTTTACTGCATTTGTTTATTAGTTCTAGCAGATTTGTCATGCATTTCTCAGAGATTTTCTGTCCAAAAGATCATGCCATCTGCAAATAGAGAAAGTTTTACTTCTTCCTTCCAATTTGGATGCCTTTTATATCTTTTTCTTTCCTAACTGTTCTGGGTAGAATTACCAGTACAATGTTGAATAACAGTGGAGGCAAGGGACAGCCTTGTCTTGTTTTCACCTGAGAAGAAAATCCTTCAGTCTTTCACCCGTGATTATGATATTAGCTATTGGTTTTTCATATATGCCATTTATCATGTTGAGGGAATTCTCTTCTATTCCTAGGTTTCTGAATGTTTTTATCAATAACAGGTGCTGGAGTTTTTCAGTTTCCTTTTTGGAAGTAATTGAAAAGATCATGTGTGTGTGTTTTTTTTTTTCCTTTGTTGTATTAATGTGGTGTATTGAATTGATTTTCCTATGTTGAACTACCTTGCAAATTTTGGATAAATCCCACATGATCACAATGTATAACTTTTAATATATATAGTGTACTTATAATTTGTTGAGGATTTTCGCATCTGTATTCATGAAGGATATTGGCCTATAATTTTCTTCTCTTATGGTATCTTTAACTGGCTTTGATATTGATGTTGTCCTATAGAATGAGTTAGGAAGGGACTCTTTTCAAATTTTTGCAAGAGTTTCAGGAGGATTGTTGTTTGTTTTTCATGGAATTTATGGTAAAATTCACTAGTGAAGTCATATTTTCCTGGGAGATTTTTTTGTTACTGATTTAATCATAATACTAGCTATTGGCCTTTTGAGATCTTCTATTTCTTCTTGAATCAGTTTTAGTATCTTTTGTGTTTTTAGTAATTTTTCCATTTCATTTGGTTAATATAGTTTGTTAGCATACACTTGTTTACAGTATCCTCTTATAACCTTTTTTTATCTGTGGGGTCAGTAGTAATGTCTCCCTTTTCAGTTTGGATTTTAGTTATTTGAATACACTCTCTTTTTGATTTGTCACCCTGGCTAAAGTCTTGTTATTTTTATTGATCTTTTCAAAGAACCATTTTTTTTTTAATCTTTCTGTTTTTGTTTTTTTGTTTTTTTTTTAATTCTTGACTTCATTTATCTTTGTTATAATCTTATAACCTTTGTCATTTCCTTCCTTATGGTCTTTTTGGTTTAGTCTGTTCTTCCTTATTTAGATACTCCAGTTGTAAGATTAAATCTCTGAGATGAGCTCTTTTTTGTTTGTTTGTTTCATTATCTGCTCATTGTCTTTGCTTGCTGTCTGCTCATTGATTTCTTCTTTTTTAATGTCAACATTTTGAGTTACAGATTCCTTCTCAGCACTACCACTGCTGCATTCCATAAGTTTTGGCATGTTGAGATTTTGTTTTCAAATTCATCAAGATATTTCATTATCTTGTGATTTCTTCATTGACTCATTTGTTGTTTGAGTGCATTGTGTAATTTCCACATATTTGTGAATTTTCCTGACATGTTTTGTGACATAACATACGATCTATCTTAGAGAATAAGCCATGTGTACTAGAGAAGAATGTGTATTCTCCTGACATGCGTTGAAATGTTCACTATATGATTGTTTTGTCTAGTTGGTCTATAATATTGTTAAAGTCTTCTATTTATTTATTATGCTCTGTCTAGATGTTCTGTAATTATTGCAAGTGGTATTTTTTGAATGTCTTCTACTATTACTATAGTACCATCAATTTCTTTCCTCAAATATGTCAATTTTTACTTTATATATTTTGGAGGTATGCTGTTGCATGTGTATTTATAATTGTTATGTCTTACTGTTGAATTGACCCTATTATCAGAATACAGTGACTTTCTTTTTCCAAGGTAACAGATTTTTACTTAAAGTCTATTTTATCTGATTTTATTATAGGTACCCAGCTCTCCTTTGGTTACCTTCAGCATAGTATATTGTTTTACCACCGTTCAATTTAAATCTATTTGTGTCCTTGAATTTAAGGTAAATCTCTTGTAAACAGTATACAATTTGGTCATGCTTTTTATGCTTTCTTCCAATTTCTGCCTTTTAATGAGAGAATTTAATTCATTACATTAAAAATAACAACTTATAATGCAGGACATTCATTTGCTATTTTGACATTTGGTCCTTGTAAGTCATATACCATTTTTTTTGAGACTCAAATCTTTCATATTTATTTGACTTTTAAAATAGTGTGATATTTGGAGTCCCTTCTCATTTCTTTTTGTATGTATATTTTCATATATGTATCCCAAATCTATAACAATCACATTTGATTTGATGCCATTTTATCTTCAATAGCATACACACACATTGCTCTTATACATCTCTGTCACCCCACTTTTTTGTTGTACTTATTACCAATTATATCTTTATACATTCTATGCCCCAAACCATAGATTTATAATTCCTCTTTAAGTGTTTGCATTTTAAAAACTATAAGAAGTATAAAGTAGAGTTACATACAAAAAATACAATACAATAATACTGATATTTATAATTACAAAACAGTTACCTTTACTAGTGGTCTGTTTTTTTGTTTTTTGTTTTTAATGATTCAATCCACTGTCTAGTGTTCTTCCCTTTCAGTATGAAAAATTCCCTTTAACATTGCATGTGGGGCAGGTTTCCTGGTGACAAACTACCATAGCTTTCATTTAACTGGGAATTCTTAATCTCTCTTCATTTTGAAAGACAGCCTTACTGAATATGAAATTCTTGATTGACAATTGTTTTCTTTCAGTATTTTAAATATCTCATTCTACTGCCTTCTTGCCTTCATGGTTTCTGATTAGAAATCAGCATTTAATCTTACTGGGACTTCCTTATACATAACTTGTTTCTTTTCTCTTACAGCTTTCAGAATGTTCTCTTTTCCATGGCATTCAACAGTCTAACTACTATGTGTTTGAATTTGGTTCTCTTCAAACTTATCCTGTTAGAGTTTCATTGTGATTCTTGAATGTGCATCTTCATTTTTTTTTTAAAGTTTGGTGTTTTCTGCCTTTATTTTAGCATATTACTTCTTTCACTTTATCCCTTTCTTCTCCTTCTGGGACTTCTATAATGCATATATTGTTATGTTTGGTGGTGTTCCACAGGTCTGTCAGATTCTTTCTCATCTTTTCATCCTTTTTCTTTCTGCTTCTCAGCCTAAACCCTTTCAATTTTCTTGTCTTTGATTTCACTAATTCTATTTTCTTCCAACTCTAAACAGGTGTTGAAAATCTGTAAGATGTTCTTTCACTGCAGTTATTGTGGCTGTCACCTGAAGATTTCTGTTTTGCTCCTCTTAAAATTTCTCTTTATTGAAATTCTCCTATTCATCCTTCATTACTTTTCCGATATCCTTTATTTCTTTCTCTGAGTTTTCCTTTATCTCCTTGAGCATATGTCCATCATCCCAGACTTAGTTTAGACCCATCCTTAGGGTCATCCCAGGAGCCAGAGGTTATTTTCAGTCAGGCTGTTTATACCCTGAATGTCAGACATTCCATATGGAATTAGGGAATGGTGACATTAAAGATCTTGTCTTTAAAGTAAAGAAAATGGAAGATGTAATATCCTTCCACATATCCTTATGCTTTAGACAATGTGTTGCAATTTGCGTAATCATATACCCAATCTGGGCTGATGATCAGAAATTCCCCAACTACTCTAGGTCCTTGAACTTCTTCTATAGCACCTTTAACATTTGTTATTCTCCAATAATGACTGTCCAACTGACAAGCCTTCTCAAGTAGTGCATCCATTGACATTTCAATACTGATTTGGTATGCGAAGAAATAGTGGGGTGGATGTACTTAGCTCAGTTCTGGCAGAAAAAATGTGGAAACTGAAACTGTAATATTCCCAGTTGTTGCTACACACTCTGGATCATGAACATATTTGAAAATCTGGTCTATGATGATAGGGAAGTCATCTGATACAACATTGCTGACAAAAGAGGTAATCCAATCAGTAAAAGTAGCACCTATTATAAACATATCAATAGCAGCTGGATTCCAAGCCATTTGATCTAGATATTGGTAGAAAACTTCATTTTTTCTTTGGCCCTCTACAGCTAAAACTGCTACATACTGAATCAATCCAGTATGTATGCAAAAAGTTAAAGGGATACAGTATTTCAGTCTCTATTTCTATTGGAATCCTCCAGCAGCAATAATGATATCTAATAAATCCTCAGAACAATAGTGATTAGACGGTGCCATACTTCCCAACAACACAAGAACCACTAACTTCTGCTCATTGTGAAAATGGTATGAACATCAATAATTGTCAGGAAGATTGCAACCTATTTGAACTTCCACAGCATCTAGATCTTCTTCTCAAGCACCTTCTTTCAGAGATAAAGCCATCTCAGGACTCCTAGGTTCAAAATATTTACTGAGATTATCCCAGGTCCTTTTAATAGCAGCATAATGCTCAATGTATCTTCCTACATCAGAGTAAGTTACTATGAAGCGAGACTTCCAACACTGTTTCTTCTATGTTTTCTCTTCTTCAGATATAAGCCAGGATCTTTTCTAATGTCTTCTCCACAGCAGATCATGACTTGAAAGATGGTCAAGTCTTCGATTGACATAGCAGCAATTGAATAGATTCCAGTAGTCCATTAAGGATAAAATTAAGAGTAGGGGATCAGTGGGTAATGATTCTAGGGTCAGTAACATCACCTCCATCTCCATGGCTGCCATCTTGCTTGGCCCAGTATAGATCTGGCCCCACCCCTGCTCCATCTGTGCCCTACACCCAGCCAAGCTGCTCAGGATCATATTTTAAAAGTCTTTTTTCAAATATATGCAAAATCTCATCTAATTTGTTGATGGTTTCTGTTTTTTAACTTGTTCATTTGGATGTGTCATCAATTCCTTTTTTTTATTTGTCTTGTAATCTTTTGTTGCAAAATGTACATTTTAATATTTTAAAGTATTAATTCTGGGATTTAATCCCTGAGCTGCCTACTGCTTATGTTTGTATCTAGATAGTGATATGACAGAAGGTTCCTTGAGCTAACAACAACAGACTAACCAATGAGAAAAGTATCTTTCAGAAGTTACCCAGATTGGTTGTGCATTGGCTAGTGTTCTACATCAGTTTAGACCTCCTATCAATAAGATCAACCCATGGTGAGTGTGAAATGCAAGGTCGTCTTTATCTTATGGAGCCTGTGCCTAATCCTGTGTTGTGCTTGCTTATAGCCTTAGGAAGACACCTTTTACAGGAATTCAAATAACTCCTCTATTCCCTATAAAATAGATATTCTCCCTTTCCCAAGAGACTTAAGCATTCCATAGGCTTTGATATGTTATGTTTTCATTTTCGATCATCTTAATATATTTTCTAATTTCCATTGTGATATTTTTTGACCCATTAATTATCTAGGAGTGTATTGTTTCATTTCAGCATATTTGATTTTCCCATTTTTCCCAATAATTTTAAATCTATTGAGACTTGTTTATGTCTGAGAATATGGTTTATCTTGGAGAATATTTCATGTGCACTTGGGAAGAGTGTGGATTCTGCTTTAAATTGTTGGAGTGTTCTACAGACTTCTGTTATATCTGATGGCTTTATAGAGGATTTTAAGTCTTTATTTCCTTTTTGATCTTCTGCTAGTTGTTTCATCCATTATTGAAAGTAGGGTATTGAAGTCCCAAAATATTGTTCTTGTATATCTTTTCATCCCTTCAATTCTATCAGTGTTTTCATTTATTTAGGGGTTTTGTTAATAGGTAAATATATGTTTATAATTATTATATCTTCCTGGTCAATTGACCCTTTTATAACTATAAAACGTCTTTGTCTCTAGTAACACATTTTGTCTTAAAGCCTATTATTTTCTGATATCAATATAACCAGTATGGTTCTATTGTTAATTGAACGCATAGTATATTTTCTTCTTTTATCATTTACTTTCAACTAATTTGTAAATTTGAATCTAAAATACATCTCCTGTGGACAACATGTAGTTGAACAATTTTACTTTTACCCATTCTACAAATTACTGCCTTTTGATCAGATGAGTTAATCTATTTAATATATTTCTTATAATTACTGATGTGAAAGACTATGTCTGCTATTTTGTTATTTGTTTTCAGCATGATTTCAGTCTCTTGAGTTAAATACATATTTTCAACATATTTTTCTTATTATTTCTTTTACACTATGCTTATTTGGGCCTATTTGCTTAGTGCCCTGTGAATTGCAATCAACATCTTACTTTAAAGCAATCTACCTAGGTCAGATTTGCACCAATATAATTTTAATAGACTGCTACAATCTTCTTCCACTCTGTACATTGTGCTATTTTTGTCATACAAATCACATCTTTATACAATGCAACCCTATCAACGCAGTATTTTAATTAATGTTTATGCAGGTTTTTTTTTAGTCAAATAGGGCAAGGAAAGTTACTAAAACAATTCATGTTCTAGTTCACACATTTATTTATTTAACTACTTTCATCTGAATTCTTTATGTTCTTGAGTTACTATCCCGTGTCCTTTCATTTTAGTCTACAGAACTCTCTTTAGTATTTCTTATAAGCAGGTCTTCTAGTGACACATTTTCTTAGTTTTTATCTATGAAATTCTTAATTTCTTCTACATTTTTAAAGGTAGTTTTTCTGAATAAAGAATTATTGGTCAAAGGTGTTTTTCTTTCAGTACTTTAAAAAGGTCACTCCAGCTTCTTGGCCTGTATGATCTTTTATGAGAAATCAAATGTTAATGTTATAAGGAATTACTTAAAGAAGATGAGCCCTTTTAACTGTTGCTTTCAATATTCTATCTTTGTCCATGTCTTTTGACAGTTGATTATTATATTTTTAGGTGTGAATTTCTTTGAGTTTATTCTACTTGGAGTTTTTTGAGTTTCCTAGATGTGTAGATTAATGTTTTACATCAACTTTTGAATGTTTTCATACATTATTTCTTTAAATATTCTTTGACCCTTTCCCTTCAGCTTTGGGGCCTTCTATTATGCATGCATTAATATGTTTGGTGTTCCATAGGTCTCTGAGGCTGTTTAATTTTCTTCATTGTTTGTTCTGTTCCTTGTACTACATAATCTCAATTGACCTATATTCAAGTTTGCTGATTATTTCTTCTGATGATTCAATCTGCTGTTGAACCCTTCTAGTGAATTTTTCATTTCTGTTATTGTACTTTTCAACTCCAGAAAGTCTATTTGGTTCTTTTTAAATATCATTTCTCTCTTTACTGTTTTTTTTTTTTTTTCCTATTTCATAAGATATCATCCTCATACTTTCTTTTAATTCTTTAGACATGATTTATTTTAGGTCTTTAAGCATATTTATAATAGCTTATTTGAAGCTTTATCCAGTAAGTCCTATGTATGGGCTTCCTCACGGACAGATTCTAAAATATGTTCCTTTTTAATTTTTCCTGTGTATGGACCATACCTTCTAGTTTCTTTGCATGTCTCATTTCTTCATTAAAACCTGTAAATTTTAAATAATATGATATGCTACCTCTGTTCATCAGTTCTCTTCTCCCCTTCTGCCTCACAGACATTTTTCTTGATGTTTTTTATTATTCTGTTATTGTTTTCTGTTTCATTGTTTTCCTGGACTAATTCTTTGTCATCTGCAGCCATGGAAGTTCCTACTTAGTTTGGTTGGTGGTCAGATAATGATTCAGCAGAGATTTCCTTCAATATGTTGAACCAATGGTCTCACAACCTTGGCTGAGAGGATATGTGTGTGAATGTGTTGATATATGATTTCTATGTTCTGAGCAATTTACAACTTCACCTTAGCCCTCACTCACTTCTCATGCAAAGCTTCAAGATTTGCTAGAGATGTGAGTTTGGACCTTATCAGGCCTTTTGTGCGTGTGTTCAGGCCATATATATAAAAAGCCTTCTATATATCCAAGAATGTAACAGGAGTTTTCAAAGCCTCCTATATGAATTTTAGTATCAGCTGATTTTCCTATCAAGTATTTGGTTTTCCTCTTTTTAACCCCAACTGATATCACTACCTTAGGCAGCTGCGATGTTAAACAATTGTTGCTTTTTAAGGACAATTGCCTTAGGCATAGGACTTTGTCACTGAAGGATTTCTGAGTCATGTCAGGTAAAAACAAGCTTTATAGATGGGAATTTTTCAGGGAGGTCAAATAGTGACAATTCATTGAATCCTGAGCTGGTACTTTGAGGGGAGGCCCCAAATCCTGACTCTTCCACTAGTCTCTAGGCTGCTGATTTTAACAGTTGCTGTTAAAACAGAGCTGTGAAGGGACAATTGGATATAGTGCAAATTAAATGCACCCAAGTTTGCTGTTGTTAGTAAATTTTAGCCATTTTCTTGAATAATCACTCATTGAATTGTTGTAAACATTCTGTTTATTTTTAGACATCTGAAAAAGATAATTTTGATAATTTGTGTTAGTGCTACCATTACTTTAATAGAGGTCATATTTTTGGAAGTCTTTAGCCACCATTCTAGAAGTGCCATTACATCATATTATTTTCAACCTTAAATTTGTATTCTTAGCTTTGATTCTGCACTTATTATCTACTTAACAATCACTACCCGGTTTTCTAATTGACCTTTCAAACTGAACAAGGTCCAAATAGAAGCACTAATATACACCCCCAACCCTGCCAGTTGGCCTATCTTACACATTTTACAAATGTGTATCTTACAAACATCACCATATTTGACCTTTCTGTCACTAATCTAGAAGTCTTGACTCCTTTCTGACTTTCAGAAACCACATGAAATCAGCAAACTTCTTGGTCCAATATTAAAAATAACCCAAATCCAAGTACTTTTCACTACCTTTTCTGCTACCATAATTTTAGAAGCCACAATTGTCTCCTTCATATACTATTGTCATAGGTTTGTTTTAATTTAGTTTAAGCTAGGTAGGAGAAGTCAATCAAGGAGTTTTAAATAGGGTGAACTTAATATAGGGGGTTGGTTATAGATGATGAGAGAATCAAAAAGCTAAAAATAGAATGTAAAAAACACCCACACACTGGCAAAAGCACAAAATTTTTAATGGCCCTAGACTGGAGAATGTCATGTTAATGAAGCCAAGGTCCATGGTCATCACTTAGAACTTGGAAAAATAGGGTACCTATCCAGCTGGAACTATAGATAATGAATCAAAAAATCCCTGATATAGATGCTGTTGCCCTCAAAAAGATAGAGAAATCATCAGGAATGTTCTTTCTTCCTCTTCTTCAATACTTGCCTGTGCCTCCCATTGACGGGACTCAGTCAGAACCTGAGTGACCTAAGCATGTCAAACATAGACTTTAGTGGTCAGTCACTCAAATACAAAGAAGAGCATGAGAAGGGAAAGAGAGAGTCAGAGGCAAACTTACCAGGAATTATCATACCCTGTGTCATGCAATCAGGTGTCAATTAGAAGAATGAGCCAAACCGAAAGTAATATCCGAGACATTTGTATTAGTCAGCCAAAGGGTGCTGATGCACAACAGCAGAAATCTGTTGGGTTTTTATTTTTTTTAATTAATTTATTTTTTATTGTGGATAAAAATCAAAATTTTCACAATATATACCAATATTTGTAAAATGATATATAAATATATATGCATATATGTGCATTTGCTTACAAAAATGTTTATTTTAAGAGGTGCTTAGATTACTTAAAATATTACACAGAACCTATTGGCTTTTAAAAAGGGTGTTTATTTGGAGTAGAAGCTTACAGTTACCAGGCCATAAAGTGTAAGTTACTTCTCTCACCAGTCTATTGCATGTTTTGGAGCAAGATGGCTGCCAATGTCTGTAAGGGTTGAGGCTTTCTGGGTTCCTCTCTTTCCAGGACTTGCTTCTTTCTGGGCTCAGCTTTTTTGCTATCTCCACAAGGCCATCTGTAGACTATCAGCTTGTTTCTCTTCCCAGGGCCTTTTCTCTTTTCTCCCAACCAAGCTCCTCTGTGTCCTTCCTTCCCAGAGTCCAGCATCTAAAACTCCAACTCCCTTCTCTGCAGTGTGGTTTCTCTGTGAGTCCTTACCCACCAAGTGGTCAGGGACTCAACAGCCTACTGAAGTGGCCCAATCAAAGCCTTAATCGTTATTTAATTCAGTAAAAGTAAAACCTCTGAATCCAATACACTCTAACATGCCCAGAGAAAAAGACTAGTTTACAAGCATAATCTAATATTTCTTTTTGGAATTCATCAATAATATCAAACTGCTGCAATGTTACTCACCTACTGTAACAGTGCAAGCAAGAGGCAAAACAAACAAACAAACACAAATGTACTGACCTTCCAGTGTTCCATTTATCATCTATCCACACTGAATGCAACCAGACAAAGGACAGGTTAACTCAACATCAATGGGAGAAATTGCCTTTCTGTTTTAGACCCTTGTTTTAGTTTTCTAGTTGATAAAACAAGTAACATACATGTATTGGCTTAAAAACAGAAATTTATAGGATAATGGTTTCAGAGACTAGAAGGCTTGCTTCTGCTTGGGGTTGGTATCTTCTGGCTGGCTGGAGATCTTTGGGATCCTGTGGCTTTTTAATGCCATGGCAATACACATGGTGGTGTTTTATCCATTGTCTTCTAGGTTCTTTTGACTTCCAGCTTCTGACTGCTCCCTGTGGTTTCTCTTTCTGTATCTAATTTCCTTTGTTTATAAGTACTTCAGTCATATTAGATTGAGGCCCACCATTATTCAGTTTGGGCGCACTATAACTAATGACATATTCAAAGAGGTCTTATTTACAAATGGATTCACACCTACCAGACAGGATTAGGACCTGAACAAGCCTTCTATGGGAGACATAATTCAATATCCACAACTCGCAAACTAAACTATCCTGATTGTGTGGATGGAGAGGGAGAAGTGCTAGGAGTAGGACAAATACTAAGTCAAAGTGGAGAAAAGTGCATCAGACAAGGCCCCTGATAAAGAGGCCTTCTAATGAAAGCATGCAGCTTGGAATGCACACACATATAAGCATGGCTGTCCTAAGGCATGGGGCTGGAACTCTTAACTGTCATTTCATCCTGAAAACTCCTATGCACTGACTGTACTCCGTATTTATTATAGAGAAGACAGCTTCCCTCTATGATGCCTGCTAGGCAAAACCTTGTAATTGCCTATGGTGGGGGCTAAACAATTACTTGTAGATTTTTGGCCTGGAGCCAGTCTCCTCAGTCTGCTTACTGAACATGTTTCAACTCTTGGCTCCTACAATTCATTTTCCAAAATCAAACAGGTAATATTTTAAAACATAATCATAGCAAAATCCAAACTCCTTACTATAGCACAAAGATACTATATGATAAGGTCC
Organism: Tolypeutes matacus; assembly: GCA_026826555.1. NCBI lineage: Eukaryota > Metazoa > Chordata > Mammalia > Cingulata > Chlamyphoridae > Tolypeutes > Tolypeutes matacus. The sequence continues at coordinate 12,851,072 of JAKSZT010053767.1, forward strand.
ATAGATATCTCTCTAATTTCATCACTCCCATTTAGTCACAGTGATCTTCATTTTGTTCTTCAAGCATGCGAAGCTCAAATCCACCTCAGTGTTCCCATACTCTTTTGCTCATAACAGTCTTTTACCATCTATGTATAGACTTCTTTCTCACTTCATTCATTTCCTTGCTCAGATATCATCTTCTTAAAGCAATCTTCTCTGGTAACTCTACGTAAAATAACCTAATGCTCCTGTCAGTGATTTATAGTTTATTGCTTTATTTTTCCTCATTGAGCATTGTTTGCTAATATTTTATTGTCTGACTCAGAAGAAACTTTGTATAACTTTTTATTGAATCTATTTTGCCTGAAAGAGTACCTGGCACATTGTTAATACATTTTATGAATTAATGGATTAAATGAGAAATACAGGTTGTGATGATATTCTAGTTCTTCAAGTCAAACAGTCAGTGCATAATGATTTACTATTGCAAAATCTTCCAAAAAGTGTAAAAAAGGAAACAAAAAACAAAACCAAAAATAGCTGGAGAAAAACATAGTGAAAGAATATGATGAAATACAAAATTTACAAACAGAAATTCCCACTCAGTTACTCTGTTATTTCTTTGATTAATATGTTTATGCCAACAACATAATATATCCCATTTAGATGAGTAATGCAGCAAGAAAACTCATCACCATCATAAAGCAGTTATATTAAGCTGATACCTTTAGAATCACTTTTCACAAAACTGTGGGGTATAGTTTGCAATCTCAGGAATCACCTTAACTCCATTTATCCCATGTATGGGATTTTCAGACCCTACTACAATCACCATTACCCTTTGTTCAAGGCATGAACTGGCAATCACTGGTAGTTTGCCAGTCTATCAACAGTGTCTTGGAACAAATCAGCTTGGGCCACACACATACACTCCTTAAATATATTGATAATTTATATCTGTGTTTTTTACTTCCTGTAAAAATCCCTCAATTTTAAGTCCTTATTTTATTAATTGCAAGGATTGGCAAATATTTTCTGTAAGGAGCTTTATGGCCTTATGGGCCTTACGTGCCATGCAGTAAGTGTCGTAACTGCTCCACTCTGCTGGTGTAGCATGAAAGAAACTATATACAACTTGCAAATGAATGTGTGTGGCTGTGTTTCAAGAAAGCTCTACAAAAGCAGGCACCAGACTGCATTCATCCTTCAGACTGTAGTTTGGCAATCCCTGTTCTACCACATTATCAACTTCATAATGATCATTACTTACTTGTATCTGACTCCATCTGTCACTTCTTTCTTACCCTCCAAATCCTTCCATATTCTCTTCCTGGTATACTAGCAGCAACTTATACTAAATTCTTAAGCTTTTCCTTGCAGTACCTAAATCCTGGATCTCCCATATGATACCATTCCCAGAAACTCTATCAAATAAAGATGCTGGATTATTGCACATTACATGTATCTTTGCATGAAGGGATTGGTTTTGGTTCAACCTTACTTCACACTCCCACCTCCAAGTTATTAATATCCCTTTTTAAAATTCTATTTTTTAATTAAAAATACTGTTGAAAGGACCTGAATCATTAAACTATTTATTTTTCCTGGTATTTATCATCTGTAACCTTCCAGACCATTTATTCTCTTTCATTTAAGATTTAAGCAGGTTGATCACTGTCTTCTCTACCTCAATGCTATATGATTTCACTATGCAAGTTTACAAGTCATTGATTACTTTGAGTTCTCTCTACTCTGCCACATCTTCAATTCTATACCTCCTGCTCTTCAGCCATCAATTCCCAGGAAAACACCAAAACATGTCAATAAAAAGTGCCTTCCCCTCAAAATCATTAACAGAGGCTTACTGCTTCCTAAATACAAGTACCTCTCTTGCTGGTTTTCATGTCCAAAATTTTAAAATACTTTCATCATTTGCATCATCTCTACTCCAATTATCTGGGTGAATTTTGCCCTGTCAAATAGTCCCTTTCCTTACTCACTTTCTTACTTATCAAGCTTATATTCTGAAGTCAGCTTTACATATAATACTCATATATTCACTATCTTACCCTATTGTTTTTGGTTGCATGTTTCTGGAAAGCTCTTGAACCCTGGAAAAACCTAAATCTTTGTTTTTCTCTACTTGCACCAGAGTGGTGAAGTTATGCTGGGAAAAATTACACATCCAAAAAAAAGGAAAGTCACTCTAAATTCATGAACTCTTACTTGAACCTGCAATGGCTCCTGTGAAACATATTGCGTTTCATAGACAATTTACTCTACTAAAGTCTTCAAATATAACTATTTCAGATTCTTTAAACTTCAACCCCCACATCCCTCATTCTTTTCCTTTCATGATACAGTAAGTATAATCTCTTACTTCAAAATCCCTGTTCACAATGTGCAAAATTGCCTTTACTGGATTTTTTCCCACTTCTCCTTTCATTTTGATACATTAAAAGATGTGTTCTTACCCTAAAACCAATGCCTTATCAAGGCCTTGGCCAGCTCTTATAATAGATCCTTCCCATAGACTTAGAAATGTGCTCAAGAATCTAACCTTTAAAAAGTATATATCCCCTAATTGTGCATCTCAATTTAACATATCTCTTCTATGTCCTTCAAATACAAACCTATGGAATTTTGGTTGCCTGATATCCATTTCTCTTTGAGTTAATAAAAGCAATGGAAATTTCCTGGAGTAGCATTCATTGTTCCTCTACCTTGATCCATGTGCTTCACTTGATTTAATTTGATTTTTAGATGCAGAGTTGAAAGTGTGAACACATCTTGGAAAGTCAGTGGATTACATCTCTTTTGACAATCTTGATTAAAAATAACTGCTTGTCTCAGTACAAACAATAAAGTTAGTAATGGTCATTTCCTGGTGTTAAAGATTGCTGCTTTTCTCTTATCAGATCTCAGACTTCCGATAATGTAAGCCTGGAAATTCTGTCCATGTCTAAGAACCAAGTCACAATCGAGGATAGGAGAGCCAAAAGATAAAGACAGACATCTGTTAACATAATTTAAAGGCATATATTGAACTTTACCAGATTTTTCCTTGCTGGTTGTGATGGTTTGAGGCTGTATGAAAACCAGAAAATTATATTTGTACAGCTAATTCATACATATGGTTGTGAACCTATTTATATTATATGTGGGACCATTTGATTAGGTTACTTCGTTTGGGAAATAGCCCATGGAGTGTCTTAATCCTCTTACTGGAGTGCTTTATAAATGGAATGAATAAGTAGGGAAGGAGAAAAGAGAAAGCTACAGAAGCTGAGAGAGAGTTATGGAAGCAAGAAACTGAAAGCAATGAAACCCAAAAGAGAAGGGAAAGACCAGCAGAAGCCACAATGTGCCTTGTCAATTGACAGAGGAGTCCAGAATTGCTGGCAGCCAGACATTGGGAGGAAAGCATCTCCTCAATGATGCCTTGATTTGTTCATTTTCATGGTCTCACAACTATAAGCTTGTAAGCTAATAAGTCCCCATTGAAAAAGCCATATATTTCTGGTATATCGCATTTAGGCAGCCTAGCAGACTAGAACACATTTTTGTACTGAGAGAGGGTTGCTACTATTGCAAATATCAAAAATGTTAAAAAATGACTTTGAAATAGGGTAAAAAATAGAGGTGGGAAGAAATGTGATGTGCTTCATAGAGAAAGCCTAGATTGCTTTGAAAAGACTGTTGGTAGAAATATGGACACCAAGGTTACTTTTGATGAGACCATAGACAGAAATGATGAATGAATGTGTCATTGCAAACTGGAAGAAAGATGACTTGTTTGAAAATGGCAGAGAACTTAGCTAAATTGTGTTCTGATGTTTGATGGAAGGCAGAATTTGAAAGTGGCTAGCTTGGATATTTAGCTGTATAGATTTCCAAACTAAATGTGGAAATTGTGGCCTGGCTACTTCTTGTAGCTTATAGTGAAATGAAAGAGGAAAGAGATAAGCAGAATACTGAACGGGTCAGCACACACACACACACACAAAACAGAAATTGATGGCTTAGAAAATTCTGAGCTTCTAGGGAGTGAGTCCTCAGAAGAAAGTGCTCCATGTAAGAGTTTAACAGAATATGGAACCAGTCAGCCATTTCAGTGCAAATCAGGACTGAAAATGCAGTTATCCAGGAAGGATCTGTGGAAAGGCCTGCTGTCAGATGGTATGGACCCCTGTCAGTGAAACTGACAAATTTTTTTGTGACATCTGTATGAGTGGAACCACTGCCAGCCTAGACTAAAAGAGACAGATTTTAAAAAATGATTTCAAAGGCAAAACCATGGAAACTGAGGTCTGAACTGAAGACACCTTCTCAGGCCATGAGAATGGACCCACCACGTAATGAAAAGTGTGAGTATGTCCTGGAGATTGGAGAGGGTGAGACTTCTGTCCCATTGTGCAGGAAGAGTTTTACCACCCCAGGTTTCTCAGATGTCTGGGAGATTGTGTAGGGACTGGACCCCATCACAGTGCTTGAGTAGAATGGAATCTAGAGTCTAGCCACCCACACGATGCTTGAGGAGGGTGGAACCAAGAATCTGGCCGTCATCTCAATGCTTGAAGATATTGGACACCTTACCCTAGTATTGGGAAAGAGCATGGCCACTGCACAAGCCCTTAGTAAGGGTGGGACTGCCACTCCATCCAGCCCAGAGGAAAAAACATTGTTTCATAGATGACATTCAGATCTTGAAATCTAATGGAGATTTCCCTAAAGTGTTTTGAAATTGCTTGGACCAAGAACCCCTGTTTTCCTTCCAATTTGTCCCTATGAGAATGAGAATCTTTATCATATGACTGCCCCTTCATTTTATATTGAAAGCAGATAACCTGTTTTCTAAGTCTCACAAGTCCACAGTAGTAGGGAAATTGTGTCCCAGGATGGACCACACCTGTAACTGATTTGTTTTTTATTCAAATGACTCCAAACTCAAGATAAGCAAATTTAAGAAATATGAAACTCATAAAATATCGATAAAGAGAATCAGTGGTTAATTTTATTTGAGGTACATAATTCCATTCAACTGCAAATGCATGGGCTTAACACTTTGTCAAGCACCAATGGAATGAAAATGCATACTACACTGCATTAGGATTAATAAGGAATGAAGAATGTTTGAAGTAAGTGATGAGTCATAATTCTTATGTGGATATGATGTAGGGCTTGGATGTATTAAACAAGATATGTATTATTGGAACGTAAAATGGTCTCTATTTCTTTTATATTTTCTGACAAAAATTTAAGAAAAGGAAAGGTGATTTTACTCCTTCAGATCGTCCCAGGACAGTTTTAGTTATTTTTTTTAACAAGTCAGTTTTACTTACATATATATATAAAGCATAAATCCATCCAAAGTATACAATTAATGTTATTTGGTGTAATCACATATTTGCGCATTCATTAATTAAATCATCTTTTAGAGCACTTTCATTATTTCAATAATAATAAACAAAAAACAAACAAAAGTCATCACCTTGCAATCTCTCTATACGTCTCCTGCTATACATAGCTGCTATTATTTTCCTTCTCTCTAGTATACATGTATTTATATTTTGTAAAAAAAACTCTTATATATGCAATATAACCCATATTCGTGTTTTACATGAGATTTTACTATCTTATACATTCCCATGTTACAGTTTTAAATTTCCTTCTAGAAATATACATGACCTTAGACATTTCCTTTCAACCATTATCATACCCATACAATAGCCCTGTTACAAAAAACATGATATGCTTTAACGATTTCTATTCATTTCCAAAAATTTACAAACATTTTACCAATTCTGCACAGCCAAACTCTCAGCTTTCCATTCTCTACCCTCTTTCTATTTTTCTGCTAACCTATATTCTGATTACTAACTCTATGAGTTTACACAATATATTTAGTCCATAATAGCACAATCATATAGTATTTGTCCTTTTGTGTCTGGCTTGCTTCACGCAACATAATGTCCTCTAGGGTCATCCATGGTTTCATATGCTTCACAATTTAATTTCTTCTTACCACTGCATAATATTCCATCGTGTGTATACACAATTTGCCACAATTTGTTCATCTATTCATCAGCTGATAGATACCAGAGTTGTTTACAACCATTGGCTATCATGAATAATGCTGCTATGAACATCAGTGTATAGATGGTGTAGATGTCTGTTTCTGTCTCTGCTCTCAATTCTTCTTGCTATGTACCTAGTAGTGGTATAGCTGGGTCACATGGCAAGTCTATATTCAACATCTTTAGGAACTACAAAACAGTCATCCAAAGTGGCTGTACCATTTTACATTCCCACTAACAATGAATAAGTGTTCCTGTCTCTTCACATCCTCTCTAACATTTACAATTTTATGACTTTTTAATAGCAGCCAGTCTAATAGGTGTGAAATGATACTTCATTGTAGTTTTGATTTGCATTTCCCTAATCACTAGTGATGTTGAACATTTTTTAATGTGTTTCTTTGCCATTTGTATTTCTTCTTTGGACAATTGTCTTCCCAGCTCTTTTGTCCATTTTATAATCAGGTAGTTGATCTTTTTATTGTTGAGTTATATGATGTCTTTGTATATCACGGATATTAAACTCATATTGGATATGTGATTGCCAAATATTTTCTCCCATTGAGTCAGCTGCCTTTTCACCTTTTTGACAAAGTCATTTGAAGTGCAAAAGTGTTGAATTTTGAAGAGATCCTATCCCATTTATCTTTTTTCCTTTTGTTACTCATGTTTTAGGTGTAAGGTTTAAGAAACTACCACCTACCACAATATTTGAAGATGTTTTCCTACATTTTTATGTTGTTCCTTTTATATTTAGGTCCTTGACCCATTTTGAGTAAATTTTTGTATAAGATATGTGTGATGGGTAGGCTAATGTGTCAACTCAGCCAGGTAATTGTGTCCAGGTGTTTGGTCAAGCAAGCACTAGGCTAATTTAATACAAGAGCATTTATGGACTTCGGTCACTGTGAGTTTACTGCAAGGATGGCTGATTACATCTGCATCAATCAGGGAGATTGCATCAGCAATGGATGACGTTTTTTATCCAATCAGTTGAATGTCTTAAAAGGGGAAGCGATTTCAACGTTCAGAGAGAATTTCCCAGCTCATCTTTGGACAGCCAACTTCTCCGAGAAACTCATCAAGGACCTTTCATTGGACTTTCTTCAGAGCCCCTGGTTTGCAGCCTGCCTACAGAACGTGGCCTTGTGCATCCCCACAGTTGTGAGATACTTATAAAATCTCATATTATTGACAGATATCTCCTGTTGATTCTGTTTCCCAAGAGAACCCTGACTAATACAGTGTGAGAGTGTGAGACAGGTGTCATCTTTTTTTTCTTTGGGATATGGATACCCAGTTCTCCAAGCACAATTTGTTGAATACATTGTTCTTGTCCTGCTTGGAGGACTTAACTGGCTTGTCAAAAATCACTTGACTGTAGATGAGGGTCTATTTCCAAGCTCTTGATTTGATTCCATTGGTAAATATATCTGTCTTTATGCCAGTACCATGCTATTTTTATCACTGTAGCTAAGAAATTTGCTTTAAAGTCCAGAAAGGAGAGTCCTCTATCTTGGTTCTTCTTTTTAAGACATTTTTGGTTATTCGGGGTCCCTTACCTTCCAAATAAATGTAATAATTGCTTTTTCCATTTCTGCAAAAAAGGCTGTTGGGATTTTTATTGGGATTGCATTGAATCTGGAAATCATTTTGGGTGGAATTGACATTTAACAATATTTAGTATTCCAATCCATGAACATGGATATTCCTTTCATTTATTTAAGTTGTCTCCAGTTTCTTTTAGCAATATTTTGTAGTTTTCTAAATACAGGTCCTTTATGTCCTCAGTTAAGTTTTTTCCAAAATATTTGATTGTTTTAATTGCTATTATAAATGGATTTTTTTTTCTGATTTCCTCATCATTGCACATCAGTAATGTATAGAAATTCTATTGATTTTTGTGTATTAATCTTGTATCGCACAACTTTGCTGAATTCATCTATTAGTTCTCGTAGCTTTGTTATGGATTTTTCAGGAGATTCTAGATATAGGATGATATTATTAATGAATAGTGGAAGTTTTACTCATTCCTTTCCTATTTGGGTGCCTTTTATTTCTTTATCTAACTTAAATGTTCTAGATAGAACTTAGCACTATATTGAATAACAATGGTGACAGTGAGCATCTTTGTCTCGTTCCTGACCTCAGCAGGAAATCTTTCAGTCCTTCACCATTGAGTACAATGCTAGCTGTAAAATTTTCATATATGCACTTTACCATATTGAGAAAGCTTCCTTCTACTCCTATTTTTGGAGTTTTTTATCAGGAAAGTGTACTGTGTTTTGTCAAGTGCCTTTTGTGCATCAATTATGAGGATCATGCGATTTTTCTTCTTCATCAATGCGGTTTATTACACTAATTGATTTTCTTCTGTTGAACCACCCGTGCATACCTGGGATAAAATCCACTTGATCATGGTGTATAAGTCTTTTAATGTGCATTTGGATTCTCTTTGCAAATATTTTGTTGAGGATTTTTGCATCTATATTCATTAGAGATCTTGGTCTGTTATTTTAGAGTGATGTTTGCTTCAGAGAATCAGTTTGGTAGCAATCTTTCCTGTTCAATTTTTGGAAGAGCTTGAACAAGATTGGTATTAGATCAACTTTGATAGATTGGTAAAATTCACCCATGAAGACATCTAGTCCTGGATTTTTTATCTTTGGGAGATTTTTGATGACTGTTTGAATCTCTTCATTTGTAATTGGTATGTTGAGGTCTTCTGTTTCTTCTAGGGTCAGTGTAGGTGGTTTATGTGTTTCTAGGAATTTCTACATTACCTAGTTTTTTGGCATTCAGTTGTTCATAGTATCCCCTTATGATCTTTCTTAGTTCTGTGAGACCATGGTAATGTTCCCCTTTTCATTTCTGATTTTATTTATTTGTGTCTTCTCCCTTATTTTCTTTGTCAGTCTAGCTAAGGATTTCATCTTCTCAAAGAACCAACTTTTGGTTTTGTTGATTCTTTCTATTTTTTAAAAAATTTTTGTTGTTCTCAATTTCATTTATTTCTGCTCTGATCTTTACTGTTTCCTTCCTTCATCTTGGTATTGGATAAATTTGCTGTTCTTTAATTAGTTCTTCCAGGTGTGCAGTTAGATCTTCAATTTTAGCTCTTTCTTCTTTTTTAATATAAGTGTGTTGTTTAATCTCCTTGTATTTATGAATTTTCCCTTTTCTATCCACATTATTGATTTCAGTTATGATCAGAGAAAGTATTTTTTTTTAAAGATTTTATTTATTTATTCATTTATCCCCCCCTTGCTGCTTGTGCTCACTGGGTCAGCTAACCACGCCATGCGGGCGGGCTTGCCTTCACCAGTAGGCCCAGGGAACCGAACCCGGGGCCTCCCATATGGCAAACGGGAGCCCTACTGATTGAGACACAGCCACTTCCCAGAGAAAGTGTTTTGTATAATATCAATCTTTTTTAAATTATTAAGACTTGTCTTGTGATACAACATATGGTCTATATTAGAGAAGGATCCATGAGCACTTTAAAAGAAAGTATATCCTGCTCTTTTGGGGTGTAATGCTCTATAGATGTATGGTAGGTCTAGTTCATTTATCATATTATTCAAGCTCTCTGTTTCTTTATTTGTTCTCTGTCCAGATGTTCTATCCAATTCTGAGGGTGGTGTATTGAAGTCTCCAACTATTATTGTAGAGACATTTATTTCTTCCATCAGTTTTGCCAGTGTGTGTCTCTTGTATCTTGGCGGACTCAGTTTAGGTGCATAAATATTTAGTATAGATATTTCTTCTTGGTGAATTGCCCCTTTTATTAATATATAATGATCTTCTTCATTCCTTATAAAAGTTTTGCATTTGAAATCTATTTTGTCTGATATTAGCACCACTATTCCAGCTCTTTTTTGGTTACTACTGGCATGGAATACCTTTTTCCAACCTTTCACTTTTAACCTGGTTGTGTCCTTATATCTTGTAGACAACATATAGATGGGTCATATTTTTTTGTATGCATTCTATTACTCTATGTCTTTTGATTGGGGAGTTCAATCCATCATCATTCAATGTTATTATTGTAAAGTCAGTACTTACTTCATCCATTTTGTCCTTCAGCTCTCTGTTGTCATATTGTTCTATTGTCTGTCTCCTTATCCTTTAGTTTACACTTCCTAAAAATCTTAATTTCTAAACTCTTCTCCAAATCTCTTGCCCTTGATTTTTCCCTTTCATGCTATCAGATTCCCTTTTGTATCTCTTGTAATTCTGGTCTTTTGGTAACATATTCCATCAGTTTTTGTTTGTCTGTTAAGACTTTGAACTCACCCTCATTTTTGAAGGCCAATTTTCCTGGATACATAATTCTTGGCTGGGAGTTTTTTTTTCTTTCAGTACCTTAAATACATCATAACACTTTCTTCTCACCTCCATGGTTTCTAATGAGAAGTTGGCACTTAATCTTATTGAGTTTCCCTTGTATATGATGCTTTGCTTTTCTCATGCTGCTTTCAGAATCCTCTCTTTAACTCTGATATTTGTCATTTATATAGAAGGTGTCTTGGGGTAAGTCTATTTGTATTTATTCTGTTTGGGGTGAATTGTCCTCCTTGGATATTGATATTTATGTCTTTCATAAGGGTGGGAAGTTTTCGGTCATTATTTCCTCAAATATTCTTTCTTTTCCTTTTTCATTCTCTTCTCCTTCTGGGACACTGATAACGCCAATGTTCGTGCATTTCGCATTGTCATTCATTTCCCTGAGACTCTATCCCATTTTTTCCCATTCTCTTCTCTTTCTATTCTCTGGTCTTTTCCAGTTCAAATGTTCTGTCTTCAAAATTACTAATTCTGTCTTTGAGCAATTCAAATCTGCTTTTATGTGCCCCTAATGTATTTTTAATCTCATCCATCTTGTCTTTCATTCCATAAGGTATGTGACTTCTTTGCAAACTTTCAAATTGTTCTTTATGTTCACACAGTGTCTTTTAAATATTTTAAAAATCTTTTTAGTCACTTTTGTTTTCAATTCTTTAAATTGATTTAAGAAAGTTGTGTGATTATCACTGATTAATTGATTTAAACCCTATATTTCTTCCAGATATTTTGTTTGTTCTTTTAGCTGGGCCATACTTCTTGTTTCCTAGTATGGTTTGTAATTTTTTGATGTCTAGGCATCTGTTGGCCAATTTCTCTCTGTTGCTTATTGTTTTTTTTTTTTTTTTTTTTTTTGTTTGTTTGTTTTCCTCTCAGCTCTTCTTTGATATTTGGTTCCACTTATTCTAAGCCTTTAAAATTGCCTAGCTTAAGTTATCAACATTAGGCCAGGAACTCAGTGGTGGGGTGCAGATTTTCTTGCAGGGATAAGGATAGGAAAGAATGGAGAACAGTTGTTTTCCATGCAAGTTCCAGACTTGCCAGCAGATGGTGTTCATCAACACACCTTTCACAAAGGTATTTCAGTCTGGGCTTTCCTGTGTTCCTGTGTTGAATATCCAGAATGGAGTTTCAAAGCAGGCTTTGCCAGGCAAATTCACTGAAGAAACCTGGCTCCTCCTTCCCCTTCCCTTGAAACAACAGACTGAGAGAAGGATGCCTATTCCCCTCTCAGTTCCGCTGCAGTGAACCAGGTGTTTTACCTCAGCTTAATTTCTTGAGGATGGGGAAGGGAAACCTTTCTGGCTGCCTGGGGGATTGGTAACTTGCATCTGTTGTTTCAGCTTCTTTGCCTCTCTCTCTCACACACCCCTGGGCATTGTGTAGCACTGTCCTGGTCTGCTGACACCCAAAGTAGGTTCTTTGGACAGTTTTTGGCTCTTTCTCCATTGTTTTTGTGAGAGCATTGAGGTCTGCCTGTTGGTCTGATGCTATCTTCCCACAATCCTGTGTAACTGATTTTGATGAGACTTTGTGCTTAATATTGCTATTGAAATTAGTTAACGCTTTGGAAATTCATGACGGAATGATCGCATTTTGCGTATGGGGTCTAGATCATGAAATGTGGCGGTTTGAGGCTATATGAACCTAAGAAAATCATGTTCATAGAGCTAATCTATTCCTGTGAGTTTGAACATATTTCAGGTGGGAGTTTGTGATTAAGTTACTTCAATTGGGAAGGGGCCCAGAGCCTTAATCCTCTTATTGGAATACTTTAAAAATGGGATTAATATGGAAAGAGAGAGAGAAAGTCACAGAAGCTGAGAGAAAAGGCTATGGAAGCAAGAAACTGAAAGCAATGAAACCCATAACAGAAAGGAAAGACCAGCAGAGGCTGCCATGTGCCTCCCATGTGACAGAGGATTTCAGGATTCCTGGAAGCCAGCCTTGGGGGAAAAGTATCACTTTGATGATGCCTTGATTTGGACATTTTCATAGTCTCAGAACTGTAAGCTTGTAAGCAAATAATTCCCATTGTAAAAGCCTACCCATTTCTTGTATTTTGTATCTAGCGCACTAGAACATTAATAGAGATCCCACTTTTTATAAGTTTAGATTATGTGCTTTTTACTTACATCAGATATTTCTCAATATTTTTGTGATTTCTTTGTCATTTGCTCATTTTGGCATAATTTTATATAACTCTCTACTCATTTCAACAAAGCAACTGCTTCTGTGGTCACCAAATACTGTTAAATGACAAAATCAATTAGATTTTGTATGTTCACTTCTCTCTTGATCCTTAAGCATTATTCGCTGGTGTTTAATACAGTCTACTTCTAAATAAAACACTGGATTATTATGAATACAGACTGTAAACATTCATGTAATAGTGTAGTGCTACCTCCTGAGATTTGAGACTTTTCAAAGGAAGTCCCAACATAGACTTCAGGAATGTTGGCTCTTTGGTTCAATAAAAAAATCTTTCCCTAAGGTGCCAACCGCCTAGTAGTATGTACACATAAAGTGATTCAGTGATAAGAATAACATATTCAGTTTCATTTACTCATTGAACTCATAATTTCATTTTTTTCAGGTTGTATACTTTTTTTATGCTGGGATGTTGTGCAGATTATATAAGAAATGAGTGCAGTTGTATTTCCAGAGAAATTTTGCACAATTTTGATAAGTTTAGCACTCAGTAATTAAATAGCTTCACTCTAGGAACAACATTTTTTTTACAAATCCCGGTAATGTGACTTAGCAATAATTATAGTAAGTTCATTAAACTTAAGTGCACATTTCACTGTGTGTGTGAGTGTATATGTGTAAATGTGTGTTTTCTTTCAGAAGGAGAAAAGGGCACCTTAAAATTACATGATAAATGATGCAATTTAGTAAAAAGTATTAATAGAAAATTGCTTAGTCTTTGTGAACATATTATAGCTAATGAAGAATTTTAAAAATATTCATACACTGTTTATGTTGTAAATAATAAGAGTCATGAAGATTAATTTATTAAAATATCTGTTAACACTGGAGATTTCAGTAACTCTTACTTGGTTCCAAAGCATTTAGATACAAGATGTGAATATAAAATTTAAAATATTGATACATCAAATTATAAAATGAAACAAGATGGTCAGTTATGGACCATTTTTGCAAACCTTAGCAAAGAACACAAGTCTTTTACATAAGACTCAATAGTTTAATATTACAAGGAATATATTATGCCAACAATTCACACTAAAATTTATGGAGGAACAGATTTTGTGAAATCATTAAACGCTATTCATTCTGTGTGATGATGTTGTTATATTGGATTTATTGTGTGTAAAATGATTCCATATGCTAATTTAAATGGGTAAAAGATTCTGCCAACGAGTTCTTATGCATATGTGCATGAATATTTCCTTATGTTATGCTTGGGTGTTCTCCAATCTCTTCAAAGAATGAGAAATGAACTTTGGGTGAAATTGAATTGCTACCAAAATACTGATGGCATCAAATATGGAAATTTCTATAAATATATTGAGTAAAGTGAGGTAGAAATTGTTGGACTTGTAAAATGCAAGCTCATTCACAAATATAAGCAATACACATCGAATGTTTGACATTATATACATAACATTTTATGGGAGTGAACAACCATTTGGCATTTCTATGTTGATGTTTCTAAATTTTTCAACAGCTTTTTAGTTTGAACATATACTTTGGTGTGACACTAAATCACAATATGTAAGAAATATATTATATGTAAGAATATATATGTAAGGATAAAAAAATTGAATTGTTGATATAAAGAACATTTTATAAAGCTCTTGTTTGAGAGAAAGACAAATAGATACTTACTGATGTAAAATTAAATATAAATTGTAAAACATAAATTATTATAAACATATACTGTCATGTTGTTTCACCATTACATCCTTTTTAGCACTTATCCCAGATTATTTTTTCATATTAAAGAAACTATTGTCATTGATATACAAATTCAAATATAGGATTAAGTATATCCTTCATTTATGATAATTTTCTGATACCTTTTTAGCATTCATCCCAGATTATTTTTTCATATTAAACAAACTATTATCATTGATATACAAATTTCAAATATAAGATTAAATATATCCTTCATTTATGATACTTTTCTGATATTACCACATACCTTAATATCTACAGGGACAATGAAGAAAATATCGTGCTCCATCAAGAAAATACAATTGAAGTTGTCAAAATTTTGATATGTTTTAACCATAAAAGGTAAGTTTGAGAATATTTGAAGTAATTTCATTAAAAATTAAAAAAAATTATGATTGTATTAAAAAATATGTTCTGAGGAAAAATCATGTAATGAGGAAATTGATTTTGATACAGTAAAATCAAGAATAACTATTGCACCCAAATTATGAATTAAATGTTCACCTAATAAATATAAAATACTTTTCATTTATGTTAAATAAATATAAAAAATATTTCAGATACACCCGTTTCTTCATTAAAATAAAATTTATTTTCAAACAGATATTGAATATTTTAAAATAAATTGCCGATATAATAAAACCAATTTGTTGGGTGAAAATGAATATTTAAAACTGCATTTTGTGTAATTATATGTAGTAACACTTTCATCAATATATTGTCCTGGTTTAGGCATTAAATTATGTTACCTGTTCCATAGTTCTGTCACTAAAATTAACCAAGTTTTATTTTGTAGAGACAGAACAAGTATTGCAAAATCCTGTGCCAAGTCTTTGAAGTGAAATAAATCATAAAATAGAACTTAACAAGCACACGAGACTTTAAAATAATTAGATATTTTTTTAAACTAGAAATTTAAAAAAAATAAATGAAAGATAAAAAAGAAGTGGGATTGGCCTGAAACTTTACATCCCAGAATAGACACAGACTAATCCTGGAAATTACACTGTAAAATTCTCCATATTTCTGAAGGTAGTAGATGTCAAGAATTGGAACTGACATGATGGTGGCCAAGAAATGTGCTGTTCTTTGCCCATACTGGCCATTACAGCTCTCAGTAGTCTGGCAGGCCTCCATAAAATATATTCACCATATGACCTCACAATTGTATTACTAGATAATTGTACAAGGTAAAAGAAAACAAGTCTAAACAAATGTTTATAGATGTTTTATTTTGATAGCCAAAACCTAGAAGCAATCTAAATGTCCTTCAACAGATAAATGGATAAATAATTGTGGTATATATATATATATATATATAAAATGGAATATTACTCTGTTATAAAAAGGAAAAATATAGTGATGTACACAACATAGAAGAATGATAAATGCATTATGCTGAGAAAATAAACCATGTACAAAGAATATATTGCATACTTAGTTCTATATGAAGCATTAGAAAAGAAAAATCTAACCTATAGTGGCAGGAAGAAGGTCATTAGTTGACTATGGTCAGGGGTAGATTAGGGAAAATTAACTGAGAAGGAGTACAGTGGGAATTTTTTTAGGTTGATGGACTATCTTGTTCACGTTGGTGGTTGCACAGGTGTATATGTTGTCAAATTTTATTAAATTGTACACTTAAAAAGAGTGAAATTTTATTTAATTGAATGTGCTACAGAACAAAATAAAGTTTAGAAATAAAATTGCCCAAAGTTAAATTCCAACAACAAATTGGAAAATTAAAAAGAGAGAGAGAGAGAGAGAGAGAGAGAGAGAGAGAGAGAGAGAATGTGGATAGATCCTGAAATTACATATCAGAGGTTTTCTTGAAAGAAAGAACAGAGTGCATGAAGAAACATATTTCTAAGTTACATATTCTTTTGGGGGGAGACAGGACTGCCCTAAATTGTTTATTAGGCATGAATTTTACAAACATTAATTATGTTAGCGGTCACAGTGAAACGAGAGTATTGAGTCTTCTCCAAGCAGTGCTGCAGGAACCAGCAACAGCATCACGAATCTCATGGCCATTTCAAGGCCACAGCCCTTGTGGTCTGCAGAGGTCAGCCCAAGCATCTCCCTGTGGGTGTGGGCTGGCTTGGTGATCCACTGGGTGTCAGCATTTCTTCTGATCCTATGTGGAATGGACCAATGGAGATAATCTCCAAGAATTGGTATGTGGAATCTTCACCAAACCAATAAGAATTCAGGGCTTTCAGGCTCGCACAGTGGCGTTCAGCTAGCTCCTGGCAACAGACTGACGACTAAGCAAATTTCAGCTGTTTACTATGCTAGATAGATTTGCCTTAGTTTGCGTTCCTTGCTTTGGGAACCAGGCATTTCCGGCCACCACAGAGCATGTGATTCTGGGAAATGATAAAACCTTGCTTGCCCTTGTATTCCAGTCTTAGTGTTTTATCTGGACAGATGGGGTGGGGTGGAGCGCCGTGAGGTGGCGGCGTGACCTAGTGGAGCACAGAGAGCTGGTACTGCCAGCAGCTGGCCCTCAGCAGAAAGCGCACCTCGTCCGACTACTTCTTCCTCTGTTGACATTGGATCTACTTGAAGCGCCGATTTTGGCTTCCCTTTGAGATCAAACTGATGGCTGCCGCCAGACGGAAAGGCCTAATTTACACATCGTTTTCCTGTTCTTTGTTGATTAAACTAAAGAACATAGTATGTATTGATTTGTCAATGCTGAAAATAATATATTTTTTACTGATTCTTAAACAGAATAGGAAATTTAGAAAAAAATTAAGTCCATTTACCATTCCCCAATTTACTTAAAAAATTTCGTCTATTTAACAAGCCGTTAGTATTCTTGGGTCAATAACATTGTGAATCCATAATTATGTTTTACTCTGTTTACTCTTTCGTATTTGCTTTGATATTCCTCTTATTACATGTGGATCATTTTCCTTATGTCCAAAAAATTGCTAGTGATAGATTCCTCCAGATATACATTTTTTCTCTACTTATCTTTATTTACTTCCATATTTGAAGGATGTTTTTGCTGAGTTTAGAAATCTGAAGCAGAATTCCATTTACTTCAGCACTTAAATACACCATTTTATTGTCTTCTGGAGTCCATCATTTCTATTGTGTAGTAACTTGCTCCTTCTAATGTAAAGTGTTGCCACTGTCTCTCACTCCAGTTGCTAACTGGCTCTTTTAAAAAAGCATTCTTTTTGTCACTGATTTTTAGTCATTGTTTCTGCAGATAAATTTATGATATTTGGCTTTTCATTCTTCTTATTTTTCATAAAATTTATTGAATCTGACACTGGATGAATTTCATTAATCATAAAAGCTTCCTAATTTTCAAATTAAGTTGCTGTCCCAAACTCTCTTCTCTTTCTGAGATTCAAAATACAAATATCATAATATCCCTAATGCCATTTCCTATATTTTCTACCTTTTTTCTTCTCTGTACTTCTATCAGAATATTTTTATTGTGTCTTCCAGTTTGGTAATTCTTTGGTCTGCTGTATGTAATTCACTACTAAATCCAGCTATTGAATTATTAATTTACTTATTATATATTATACTGATTTCCTAAAATTTTCATTTGACTATTTTACTTCAGTTCTTAGTATTTGCTAAATTTTTCTTTAAGGAGAAACAGAACACTTGCAGAATCCCAAACTATTTCCTTTAAAATATTTGTTAATTACTGTGAGAGTTTTTACATATGTCCTCAAATTCTCTGATAACCCTTTTTCTAGGAGGTGAACTGCAATTTTTCTCACCTTGTGTGTGGCTGGAATTAGTATCTTATTTCTAATGAGTAGGCATGGAAAAGGAAAATAGCTATTTTAGTTTGAAGAAACTTGGCAGATACCACCTCATCCAAGTGGTCAAGGTCACCATCACTAGTAATATGCCAGTTGTTGTCATGTATACTATGATATGATATCACAAGAAGGACCCATCATCTCTGTGATATCTTTTCCCCAAATCCATAACCCCTGCTTACTCATGAGAAAATGGCAGATAACTTAAACTGAGGGAGATTTTACCAAATACCTGGCCAACATTTTTCAAAATGGTCAAAGTTTTAAAAAACAAGAAAAGATTGAAAGCAATAAAAAATTGAAATAGACTAAGGAGTTATGATGACTAAATGCAATGTGGTATTCTGGATCCAGGATCAGAAAAAGTATATCATTATGGTGATAATGTGAATAAAGTCTGATGTTTAGTTCATAGTTGTGCCAATGTTAATTTCATAGAGTTTATAACTTTAACATGGTTATGTAAGATGTTAAGATTAGGGGAAGTTGGCTAAATAGTGTATGGAAACTTGCCATGCTATCTTTTCAATTCTTTTATAAATCTAAAATTATTTCAAAATAAAAAGCTAAAAAATGTCAGTCACCAATCTGTCACCCTGAGTAAGGGAACAATTTGCAACACCATTGTTTGCACCCATCTTAGTTTGTTTTCCCATTTTATTTTTCCCCATAGTATTGAAGGATCACCTTTGCAATATACCATCTGATTTTCTTATTTATTTTCTTTGTTGTCTGTCTTGTTTCCTCTAGAGGTAGCTCTGTGACTATAGGGACTTTGTCTACATACTTCACCACAGTGGTATTCCTTTTACCCAGGATTCAGTAAATATTTGTCAAGTGGAATTTTCAAATTAAGTATTTTTCTATTTTAGAAACATTTTCTGCATATAACAACTAGCTCAATCTTATTATTTTGGCATGCAATAAAATATTTATTTTGAAAATACCTACTCAAAATTCAACAATGCAGTGTACAATGCACGGAACCTACCTATTTTCAATTTTCTCAGATAAAATAAATTAATTTTCTAAGATGTAATTTTTTTTTTAATATTGGACATTAGTCAATTCTAGCCAAATAATGATATATTAATAATCATGAGTCCGATTATAGGCAATTTCAATCTGTTCTCAAGAGTTGGTTAACTGTAAAGGTTTTTTGTTTAAATCATTGTAATATGTCATTAGATAATAAGATGACATTTCATAGTGAATAATAAGAGTAATGGAATAGGAAATAACCCCAGGCCATGTATCTTTTAGAGTAAAACAAACCTCACAATTATGTCAATGTAGCCACTTTATAATTTTAGTTTAAAATATATTTTATGAGTTGTGTCTTTTGCTAAGACTTGATACATATTTCTTTCTGGAATTTTCTTTTCATCTGACAGCCAAATATAACATATGCTTTTTGTTAAAGCTTATGACATTATGTTGTCTACACAAATCTTTGACTTTTCACCCACAGTTCCTTAAAATTAATTATGTTTGTTCTTGTTTTGGAGCATTTGATGGATTAAAGCGGCTATGATTTGTGTATCAGATATTGAATATTAAAGTGTATAAAATGGTCTTATCCATTAATTTAGTAGTAAATCAAGTTAGTAAGGAATGGCAGAAATAAAATGAGAAGCAAAACTCCAGCATACAGTAAGTTGCATTTAAATTAATTAATTTTCTTGACATTTTATACTTTCATTACACTTAAAATACTAAATGGTTCTAGTTATCTAGCTATAAGGAAGAATTTATAAAATAGAAGTGGTTTTTTAACATTTTGAATATCCTTTTTATAATTATATATTTTTTATTTGAAATAATTTTAAACTTTCAAGGAAGTTTTGTGTTGGAAAATAAAATCCATGATTCCTCTTTATATTTAGTTTTCATTTCTTTTTAGTTTCTTCTAATTAGTAATAGTTCTTCAGTCTGTCTTTGCCTTATTTAACATTGGCACCTTATAAAAGTCCTCGACAAGTATTTTGTAGCATACCTCTCAATAACGTCTCCTCAATAAATTTATATATTTCTGGAAATAATACCATAGATATGGTATGCCCTTTTAATCTTATACTGCTTTACAAAGGTGTTTAGGTCAGGCTCATCCTTTCCCTACTTCTTCAAGTGCTGTCATGTAATTCATTTGTAACACAGAAAAGAATGCCATGTTACAACTGAGACAGAGAATGTGTTGCATCAACCAACCAAGGAAAACCAACTATTGCCAGCAAACACCAGAAGCTAGAAAAGGCAAGGACACATTCTGCCTTACAGGTTTCAGAGGCAGCATGGCTATGCTGGAACCGTGATTTTGGATTTCTAGCCTTCAGAACTGTGAGACAATACAATTCTATTGTTTTAGATGAACAAGCTTGTGTTACTCTTTTAAAATGGAAGCCCTGACTAAGACAATTTCTAATCTCCCTATTTTTAAGAGATTTTTTTTTTTTGTAGACTCTACAGTTTTCTACCTAGAAAATCATGCTGTCTGCAAATACAGTTTTATTTACTCCTTTACAAAGTGTCTTAGTTTCCTGAATGTGATCACAAATACTGTGAAATGGGTTGCCTTAAACAAAGGGAGTTTATTCGCTTACAGTTTTGAGGAGAAGCCAAGTCCAAAATCAAGGCACTGCTTTCTCCCTGAAGACTGTGGCATTCTGCCAGATCCTTGAGTCCTTGACTTTTCTGTCACATGGCAATTCACATGGCGGCTTTTCCTTGGTCTTCCGAGTTCTGTTGACATCCAGCTTCTACTTGTGGCTTTCCCTTTTCCTGTGCCATCTCTATAAGCTTTCTAGTATTTGGATTAAGATCCATCTTGATTCAGTTGGTCATGCTTTTAACTAAAAACAACATCTTCTAAAGGTCCTATTTACATTAAGTTGCCATCTACTAGAATGTATTAAGATTGAAAACATGTTTTTCTGGGATACGTAATTCCAATTACCGCACAAAGGATGTATTTATTTCATTATTTTTTACTTATTCTTACTGGTTAAGAATTCTAATACAACTTTGAATAGGAATAATGAGAGTCAATCACAAGTTAGAGGATATGCATTTAGCATTCACCATCAACTGTGATGTTAGTTCACGGATTTATTAGATGTTTTTTTAATCTAAATTATGATGTTCCCTTTTATTCTTAATGTGCAGACAGGTTTTTATCATGGTAAGATGTTGGTTTTTTTTCCAAGTTATTTTTCTAAATATATTGACATGATTATACATTTTTCCTTCTTAAAATTTAATATAATGAATTACATCAATTAATTTTTGAATGTTGAATTAGCCTAGCAATCCTGAGATAAACCATATTTGGTTGTGATGTATTATACTTTTTAGATATTTCTGGATTCAATTTGCTAGTATTTTATTGAAGATTTTTGTATTAATATTCATGTAGGATACTGGTTGGTAGTTTCTTTCTGTAACGTCTTTGAAATAGTTTTAGCATAATCCTAGCCTAATAAAATACATTGGTAAGTGTACTTCTTTTTACCTGGAAAGGATTATGCATAATTGGAGAAATTTCTTTCCTAAATTTTTGTTAAAATTCCCTAGAAACTCTATGGCTCTAGAGTTTATTTGATAAATGACTTTAAAGTACTAATTTGATTTCTTTAATTAGTATAGTATTACCCAACTTATCTATTTCTTCTTGATTTACTCTTGGTAGTATGCTACTATCAAGAAATTGATAAATTTCAGTTAAGTTGTTGATTTATGAGCATAAAGTTATTTATATTATCATCATAATGTCTATGTGGTCTGTAATGAAATCTTATATCTAACTAATGACATTGGTTATTTGAGTTTCCTCTTTCTGTTTTTACTTTGGTCAGCCTAATTAGATGTTTACCAAATTTCCTTGATTTTTTTTCAAAGACCCAACTTTTGGTTTCATCCATTCCTTCACTTTTCTCCTGTTTTCAATATCATAGATTTCTGCCCTTATTTAATTCCATTTATTCTATGAGCTTAGGGAATAATGTGCTCTTATTTCACTAGATTCATCAGAAGATTATAATATTGATTGGAGAACTTATTCTTTTCTTAATACAAACACTTTATGCTTATATTTTTATTTAATCACAGCATAGCTGTATCACACTAATACAATAGTATATATTTCCATTTTAGTTTAGTTTAAAGAATGTTTTTGTTTTTTCTTTAGACTTCGTATTTGGCCCATGAATTATTTACTTTCAAGTCTGTGGTTTTAGTTATGAATACTTGGACCTTATCTATATCTTTCTGTTATTATGGTCTTTCTTGGTGTATGGTCCATGGGCAGTTGAGAAAAATGTGTATTCTGCTGTTGTTCAGCCATATACCTTATAAATGTTAGTTAGGTAAAGCTGGTTGATATTATTATTCAGGTCTTCCATATCACTACTGATTGCCTGTTTGTTTCATCAATTACTGAAAGAGTTTTGAATACACTAACTCTAATTGAGGGTTTGTTTATTTCTCCTTTAAAATCTGTTAATTTTTTTAACATAATAAACTTTATTTTTAAAGATGTTTTAGATTACAGAAAAGTTACATCAATAGTATAAGAGAGTCCTATATATCCCATGCCCTACCCCTCCCACATCTTGCCCTATTAATAACATCTTACAGTTTTGTGGTAAATCTGTTACAATTAATGAATAAATATTGAAGCATTGTTACTAACCACAGTCTATAGTTTTAACTGTAGTGTGCATATAATTCCAATGCCCTAAAAATGTCCTATGCTCCACCAATTATTTCTTCCCACTCCCCTCAGAGTCTCTGGTAACCACTGTCTTTATATAAATGTTACAAGTTCTTCCATTACTAGAATAATAATAAGTTTACTTTGTCCATGGTTGTATTCCTTCCTTATGTTTGTTCATTACTCAACCTTGAGGATTTGGGTATGGTGATATACACTCTGCCTCAGATTGAGAGGGGACTTAGATCTTATGAACAGATGGAAGGAACGGTTTTGTTTGCAGTTGTAGATAACTCTCTGTTTTGGGGGATGGGGGTTGTCCATCATCATTAGTTGTTCTAGGAAAGTCTGAGGAACTGGAGAGTGGGTGTTAGCTGCAACTCTTCTGAGATTCAAGACTCAACCAGCATATGAACAGACCTAACATTTTAAGTATCTTAGACATATATTTAATGGGTATAGAGCTAATTATGGGCTTAAATAAAAGGAGTAGAAGAATCTTGTCTATGGAAATTTTAAATAAATCTAACTCTGCTACATAAGGGAAATATGTTGTCATATATTCCAAGGTAAGAACTACCGATGTAGTGCTGATTTCAAGGGATTGTATTCCTTACTTACAGTGTGTGGATGGCTCTAGAGCCCTCAGGAGCACCCCTATTTCAGGCTTTGTTCACAGTGGCATTTAGTGAGATCTGCCTGAGCCATGCATAAGTATAACCTCTGGAATGACCTCCTGACTCACTTTGAAATATCTTAGTCATAGAAATTCATTTGTATTTAATATTTCCCCCTTTTGGTCAAGGGCTTTTTCCAAATGCATTGCTGGTTGGTGCTTGGCATTAATCCCTCAGTGCCAGGAAGGCACATCGCTGGGAGTCATGCTGTACATAGGGAGAAGGTAGTGAGTTTATTTGCTGTGTTTGTCTTAGAGAGAGGTCTTGTTGAGTAACGAGGAGGTTTCCAGGAGGTAACTCTTAGGCAATAGTTATTATTAGACTAAGTTTCAATTTTACAAGAATAAAGCTCATATTTACATGCATTAATATTGAGGGATTAACATTTTGGTCTGTTTCTTTTATTAGACACTGCTTATGTACTTGAGAAATTCTTGCTCCTCAATTAGAGAATGTATCAGGATTACTCAGGATGGGAATTTAATATTTTGTTGTTTATTGTGTGCTGGTAGTAAACTCACACCATTTGTCTTTTTACCATTGTGGTTATGAATAATATTGCATTGAATCTCTATATCAATTTTGGGAAAAAATAAATGTCACCATTTGAATATTTCAGTATATTATAATATATTACACTAAGTATAGTGAGGGGCTATGTAAAATGACAGCTTCCCACTGAATTGAGAGGTACGCATCAGACCAAAGAGAGACTTGGACAAGCCCAGCTTGACAAACAAGTGAGTGTTTATTAGCAGACTTATGTGGGACCTTGTCCATAGTAGCAGGAAAAGAGATGATAGTTCCCAGCTTTGTCATGGCCTATCCTCGTTCTTGGCAGTAGAAGGAGAGACAACTCTTCCAAGCTCAACTTGTGCACTCCCCACAAAACAAGACAGGTCTTGTATAGTACATGTCTACATGCAGATGGGGAAGGCACATGAGGGCAAGTGTAATTTTAGAAATGCAGTGCTCAGCACAGATAATAAAGGAACTGGGCATTTGCAATGTTTCTCAGCATGGCAGAAGTTACACTTTAACAGTAACTATGTAAAACATCTACTGATATGATGGCAGCAGGCAGTTCAAAAGAAGAAATTGTTCTTAAATTTCTCTAGAATAGAAAGTTAAGCATTTATGAGACAAGATTTACTTGAGCTCACAAATAGTTATTTCTCAAGGATTGCTTTATAACTATTAAGGAATTAAATGCTGCTGAGACTAGTTGAGGAAAGAGCTGGAAGGTTTGGGGGGAAAATATAAAACCATGTATGCCACAATCAATCCCATCCTACAATTCTTACAATCTTCCCACCACCTCTTCTGCATAAAGCTCTGAACATTGAATGAGAGGTTTAAAAATTATGGCACTGAGTCATTAGAACACAGCTACAATATTAACAACAACAAGACAAGCAAATGACTATTACAATAAGCCTTCCAAATAGTAAAGTGCAACTCCAAAGTGAGGGTAGATTTGTGTGACAGGGAGGAAAAGAATCCATGAAGCTAAGGTTTTTAATTTGATAGATAGATTTTTTGTAAGTGACTTAAAGCATCGGTAACATTAGCAAGTTTATCGTATGTAAATATAGCACACAGTGCCAATCATAGCACAAGTGCCTCCATGTGCAGTAGTAAGTATATCCAAGGCCATATGGTTCTGTATTACCACTTTTCTCATTTGAGTTGTTTCTTCATTCAGGAGGTTTATACTATGTTTAGTGTCACCAAAGACTTGGTCAATGAAGTTAACTAGGGCTGTTAATTGCATCTAAAGAGCATTTAAAGCTCTGGCACTCGGAAGGAAAATACTAAGTGGCCACTCCCACCATGGTAGAGAGCACTTCATTTTAATGTCAAAGTGGTCTTGTTAAGCTGGAAGGTTCTTAGGGGTGCTAGGTAAAATTTTGAGTGAGCTACCTAGTAGGAAATGATACCCTAATGTATATCTTCCTGTCAAATTATTGGGTAGATATGGCCAAAAGTGTGCTGTAGATAACCAACTAGGACCTAATGACCTAATGGAAGTATATAAGCTCCTGTGTGTAGAGATGCATTTTGCCATCCAGTTCATTCAATCTTCTAGACAAAGATGACTCAGTTGCCCATCTATAATAGTGGCCATTCCATATGACAGTGGGTTTTTTGATTGGAGGCATTGTTTTTTGAAGACAAAAGGATACTTAAGTGTCTAGGACACCATATTTTGTTTCCATCCACATGAGGCCATCCCAAACTGATATGAGGAATGGATAGATGTGTTGAAATGTTCCATGGCAGTAGAACATATTGAACAGAGGCAGAGTAATTATAAGAGTTTGCGGGCTCTGGGATTTGACACCTAGAAGAGTGGCTACAATTTATAGTTATTAACCAATTGCTTCAGGGGAGACTGCAGCTACTGTAGGCTGGCACATATCCACATATCCAACAGTCTGTTTGGTTTTGTGTTGTCACCATGGCAGCAGCCTAATCAACAAAGATGTTGGATGAGCTCCAGTGAAGCAGGAAGATTAACTTAAAGATGCAAACATAAGTATTTAGTGAGTACACAGAGACGATGTCTTCTCTGGTAAGCAGAATGGCAGTTGACATTTCTTCCTTAGGTCTTAAGCCATGGGCCATCAGTGGGTGAGCTCCAGGTTTAAAATACCATATATATTGCCAATTGTGTCTGTTTAGATTCTACGCATATTAGTCTGGCAATTATTGCTCCACTGGTTATATTCTTCACACAGCCAGCATACAGCAACACTGTTGGTCCTTGAGAGAACAAGAAGGTAGGCTCCAGTGCTCTACTGACTTGGTGCATAATGCCCTCTGGCACTGTGAAACAGAGCTAGTCTGGAGGCAATACGCATTTTAGATCTAGCAATATAGAGCCATTGCCAGCTGGCAAAGTTGCAGGAGGTTGAAGCAGCAATGTGTTTCCATGTACTTCAGGAGTATGGACAGGAGATGTGGCAGATACTTTTATTGTTTTAGGGACCTTAGTGACCATTCTATTCAGTAACTTAAATGGAGAGACACCATGCATGGTACTGGGGGCCTGGTTTAAATGCACTAGGTTGTCCAACAACTCTGATATCCATCCCTGTAATGTGTGGTCAAGGTCTGACTGTTTTATTTGCTGTTTTAACAAACCATTTTTCCTTTCTATTTTTCTTTTCTCCTGTCCCCATGGCATTAAAAGGTAAATGCAAGCACCAAAAAATATCTTGGTCTTAGCCAATTGTATGTCATGCCTGGTGAAATGTGTTCCCTGGTTGCTATCTATGTGATAGGATATTTCTTACAAACTGCTGAGCCACTTTAACTCTAATAATATTTTGTTGGGTGGCTTGTTTCATTGGAAAAGCTTGAAGAAGGTTTGTATTGGTACCTGTACAAGCTAACACATAGTGTTTGCCAGAACTAAGGGCCAAGGGACTTCTGTAATCTTTTTGTCAGTTCCAAAGGGTATATTAGCTTTATATGTTCACGCTGAAATTGAGAACAGGCCTCAAAGTCTTGTATGATATGAAGCAAGTCAGAATACTTTATAGGAATGCCTAATACTTTAGCCATGTACCAC
Organism: Tolypeutes matacus; assembly: GCA_026826555.1. Taxonomy (NCBI): domain Eukaryota; kingdom Metazoa; phylum Chordata; class Mammalia; order Cingulata; family Chlamyphoridae; genus Tolypeutes; species Tolypeutes matacus. Next base: position 12,878,155 of record JAKSZT010053767.1, read on the forward strand.
CCCATGGTAGCTCCTTGATGGCCACTCTTTTTGTGTAGCCTTAGGGTTGCTTCTTCGGCAGGGTGTGGCAAATCAGAAAATCCATGATAAAGCATTTGCCTCTTGATTCCAGGGCAGAAAGGTTGTTTGAAGTATAGGAACATAATAAACAAGATGCCTCTGGGACATGGAGGCGATTGTAAATTTCCTGCCATTTGGCAGTACCCTGTAATGAGTGTACCATTGGGGTAGGGGTAGGGGTAAGGGTAGCAGGGAGCAGAGAGCTTTGGCTTGTAAGAATAGAAACTTACCTTGTTCAAATACCCTTTGATGTTTGTTTTCCCAAGTCCAAGACCTCTCCCTTTTATGAATGCATACAGAAGTTGGAGGACTTGGGCCAGATGTGGAATGAACATTCTCCAGGGTCCTAAGAGCCCTATTAACACTTGTAGTTGTTTATCTGGGGTAGAAATAGGTTGCTGTAAGATTTTTTTCTCTTACATTATTTAGAATGTTCCAGGTCTTATCTGACCAGGTGACACCAAAGAATTTTACTGCTACCACAGGCCCTTGAATTTTGACAGGATTGACTTCCCATCCTCTAGCTTTTAAGCCATGGTGTACGATTTTTAAAGCCATTTCTAAATCTGTAAAGGAATCAAAGTTCAGCATGATATCATCAATATAATGAAACAGAGCAACAGTTGATGGTAGGACAATCATTGACAAGTCCCAGGTCACCATTCCATGACAGATGGTGGGACTGTGAATATATCCTTGGGGTAAAAAGTGAAGGTCCTTTGTTGATCATGAAGGTGTTCTGATTTTGAGTTTGAGAGTGGTAGGAAATGCTAAAAAAGGCATTTGCTAGATTGAGAAGAGCACGGGCAGATCTTAATTTAAGGGTTAGCTGGTCTAGGAGTTTGATTATGTTAGGGACTGCAGCATGTATTGGAGATACAACTTTTACTTTTAATAATCCACCATCATCCTCCAGGTGCCATCTGGTTTCTTTACTGACCATAAAGAGCTGTTGAATGAACTTTAAGCTGAGTGTCTAATTTGTACTTTTGCTAATTCATCCATTGTAGCAGTTATTTCTTGGTGACCATCCGGCAAATGGTATTGTTTGGTATACACTATGCTCTGCAGCATTAGTAAAACAACTGGTTACATTTAGCCCAGACTCATACAACAACTTTAACTACATACGCTCATAGATGAAATTCCCCAACAGTGGTATGCAAAGTGTGGTCTATTAAGACATCAATTCCTAATAAAATGTTTCCTTGTTGGGGAAATATGTGTACTGTATATTTCTTGACAGGTAATTACCCACCCGGAGAACCAGGCATGTTTGCATTATGCATATGGCAGAGTTATATCGATCCACAATAACCCATTGCCCTTGATACTTCTCAGGATTTCCATAAATAAAAGTACATTCAGCTTTTGTACTTTATACCCATGTTTTTGCTAATTGTGGGGTGTTTCGAGTATAACAGAGAGCATGTAAAATTATAGTTTCCCACCACACTGAGAGGGATAAATCAGACTGAAGAAAGACTCAGACAAGTCCAGCTTGGTGAGCAAAAGAGTGTTTAATAGTTGGGTTACATGGGGAAGCTCTTCACAGTGTGATAGATCTGAGCCTGGTTGTAGCCTAAATCCTCATCTGTGGTGGTGGGTAAAGAGTATGGCATCTCCAAGACTCGAGTCTTACCCTGCTACAAGCAAGAGGGGACTTTTATACTACATATCTACTTGTGGATAAGGAAGGCATGTGAGCGGTGAGCAAGATTTAAAAATGTAGAAATCAGGAGAGGTAATCAAGGAATAGACATTTACAATGTTTCTCAGGAGAGCAGAAGTTACACTTTCACAGTGACTATGTAAAATGAGCATTTACAGTGTTTGTCAGTAAGGCTGAAGTTAAAGGAGCTATTGATATGAAGGTGGTCAAGCAGTTTACAGATCAGATTATTCTTAGAGTTCCTGGGAGAGAAGTCTAAGCATACAAGTTTTACTTATCAATCACAATTATTTCTCAAAGCTTGTTGTGTAACTATTCAGAAATAAAATTCTGATGTGACTAGAAGGAGAAAGAACTGGAAGGGTGGTGGGAAAATCCAAAGCCATATATGCTACATGGGGGGTCCAGTATATGGTGAGCTCCATATGTGGCCTCTGGTCACCTTGTAGAGCTCCAACATTTAGGCAACCTTGGCCTTCCCATCAGAGGATGAGCTCAAGAGGGATCTACTTCATAAGATCCCTTTATTGTGAAGCCATTGGGATGACTAGGATAGCATCAAATATCTCAGATTTTGTAAAATGTTGCTCAGGTTTTAAATCTTTCCACAAACCAACCAATACAGTGTTGGTTTTCTATCAATGTCCACATGGGCTATACCCAATCTCAGGAATTCAGTCCACATTTGATTGTATATTACCCGGATGGAACATTTGGTTGTTGGGCCTTTAGGCATTGGCCCTTAGTTTTTGGAGGAAGGCCCTTCTTTTGCTCTTCTTGCTTTTTGCCCTTTTAATACCTTCCATGCTCTGTTCCTATTTTCTTCAAGGTCAGCAAGATTGGCCATAGCTTCCCTTATTTCACATACTTTCTGTGCAACCAAGGGGCTTAGAGAAGGAACGAAGGCACCATACCACTCTTTGGGTCTTGAATTGTTTTGTTGTCTAGCATATAATCTACCATGAATTTTCTATGTGCACGTAGGAAAAATGTGTATAACACTGCTTGGGGTGGAATTTCTGCCTATATTTGTTAGATCTATTTGTTTATAGCTTTATAAAAGTCCTTTATTTCCTTATTGAACTTCTGTCTTATTGTTCTGTCCATTTGTGAAAGTGGGTTATTGAAGTCTCCAACTATTACTGTAAAACTGTCTTTTACTCCCTTCAATTCTGTCTGCATTTTTCTTCATGTATTCTAGTGCTCTGACCTTAAGTTCATGTGATTATAATTGATTACTGATAAGGAGGGATTTACGTCAGCCATTTTACTACTTGTTTTGTATACGTCATATGGATATATATTGTTTGTTCTTCAATTCTTCCTTTACTGCGTTATTTTTTATTGTTTTTTGTAGGGTACTCTTTTGATTCCTTTCTCATTGGTTTTCTGGATATTTTTAAATTTGTTTACTTGGTGATTGACCTGGGGATTACAATAAAATTCTTAAACTTACAAAGATTTTGAATTAATACCATACCAATAGAGGACTTGAACATAATCATAAATAAATATATTTAGTAGTATGTGAAAACATTCAACCCTAAAGAGCAAAAAAATTTTTTCCCAAGTACACATGGGACATTCACCATGATAGATCATGTGTTAGTCAACAAAACAGCTCAATTAATTTAAATGGTATACACAAACTCTGCCCCTATACAACTCCATCCCTCCCCCTTTATGTTGTTGCTACAATATGTACACTGTGTTTCCACTGGCATATAATTATGAGCATTGTTTCATCCATTTGTCATTTAAATCTTATTGGAAATAAAGAGGTGTTTCTAACCAAAAATACAATAAAGCTGCCTTTGTATCTAGTTAGTTAGTTATCTTTACAAGTTTTTTTTTTTACTTTACGTCATATGGCTTCAAGTTATTTTCCAGTGTCTTTTCATTTCTACCTGAGGACTCCCTTTATCATTTTTTGTAGGGCAAGTCTACTAGTGGCAAACTCCATTCATATTATATATATCTGATAATGTCTTGATTTCTCCATCATTTTTTAAAGAAAATTTGCCAGATATAGATTTCTTAGTTGACTTTTTTTTTTTCTTTCAGCACTTTAAATATGCCATCCCACTGCCTTCTAGACTCCATTGATTCTTATGGGAAAATATTTGTTAACCTATTAAGTTGAGGGCTGTTTATCCATAATGAGTAATTTCTTTCTTGCTGTTTTTAAGATTCTTTGGCTTTGACAGTTTTATCTAGTGTGGCTTTTTTTGTGTTTATCATTCTTAGAGTTCATTGAACTTCTTAATGTGTAGATACATGTCAGGTTTTTTTATTTATTTTCAGACTAGGGAGTTTTCATCCATTATTTCTTCAAATAATCTACCTCCCCCTTTCTTCTCATCGTCTTCTACATCTTCATGTGGATGTTGGTTCACTTAGTCGTGTCCCACAGATCCCTTAGGCTCTGTTAACATTTTAAAATTATTTTTTTCATTTTCCTCTGCAGACTGGAAAATTTTCATTGACTTATCTTTATGTTCCTTTTTTCTTTCTTTTGCATGCTCAAATTTGCTATTGAAACTCTTTAGGGGAGCCGATATAACTCAGAGGTTATGTGCCGGCATCCCACATACAAGGTTAAGGGTTCAATCCTTGGCCCTGCTACCTCAGACAAAAAAAGGCAAAAGAAACTCCTTAGTGAATTTTTCATTTCTGTTATATTTAGCCTTATATGTCTAATGTGGTTTTGCATCCTTAAATTAATTTCCTTATATAAGATATTATAGTTAATATCTTTAAGAATCATTAAGAATGTCCATTTGACTGTATTTTAGTATCATTAAAATGTCCATTTGACTGTATTTTAGTATCTGAAGATTATTTAAAATCCTCATTTGAGCATATATTTTTCTTGAACATATTAAAAATATTTATTTTAAAGTAATTTTCTACTGACTCTAATATATTAGGAATTTACACTTTTCCTATTTGAAGTGTTTTTGTTTTATTTTATTTTTTTCCTTCATTACTTTTTCACTCCATGTAGCTTCTGAATTAAGTATTTAGGTAAAGACTGGTTGTGAATATATGGGTCTTCAAGTGCTCCCTTTTGTCGTTCATCCAGTTTTTTGTTTTTGTTTTTCCCTTTTTTCTAATGCTCAAAGCTGAGCTAATTACTCTGGCTTCCAGCAGTAAACTTCTGCCATAGTCCAAGTCTGTAGTTTTGGCCTCTAGCTGTACCCTGACTGGTCAAAATAGCTATAAATTCTCAGTGTTAATTCACCTTTCCCAGAAGCCAATCTATTCTTACCTATTGTGATTTCAGTTCTCCCTCCTTCTGGTGGGTTTTAACTTTCCAAGTACTTGGAGTCTGCAAATGTTTGATACACCTTTGAGAGGATTTAACTTTGCTTTTTAGTCTCATCCCACATCCAGCTTTGGAATTTAGCAACTATCTTGTGGAGGAAATTGGCCATGTGTTTGAGTTCTTTCAAGCCTAAAATTTGATTACTCTGTCCTGTATGACTGCCAAAATATCTACTGATTTCTTTCTTTCCAGGCTGAGTCTCCAGCCTCAGCTAAGAAATGCTCCCAGGTAAAAAAAACAAAAAACAGAAAATACCTGCAGATCCTCAGCTCACTTCTGAAGCTGCCTCTCTGTAGTCCTTTTAGTATGCCTTTCTTTTGCAGCTCTCTAATATTTCAATACAATCTTAGTGCTGTTTATTTCAATTGTAATGTGCTTGTCCCTGCTATTTCTTTTCATCAGGAACATTTATCAGCTTTCATCTATCTTATATTAATTAAGACAACATTTTCAAATATTATATTTATGAGACAGAGTTTTAAGTTAGCAGTTTTTTCCCTTAAGGATGGTATTTTGTTATCGTTTAGTTTCATTGCTTGTGAAGACAAATGAATTGAAAGTCTTATTCTTACTGTTTTAATGGTAGTATGTCAATGCTCTCTGGAGGTATTGAATGCTGTATTTTTTTCCTTTGGTTTTCAAAATGCCCCGTATAATATGCCTAACTGAAGGTATTTTTTTTAAAGTATCCTGCTGAAAGTTTATAGCCCTTCCTTAATATGTAGACCTCCTCTTTTTGTCAGTTTCAGACAATTCTCAGACTTATTTTTAAAATTTTGCTATTGTTTCAATTTCTCCTTCTCTTCTGGGACTCTAATAACACCAAAATTAGATATTTAGGTGTCTCATGTCTTTCATTATTTTTCAGTATTTTAGTTTACTCTCATTTATTTCAAACTTGCCATTTAATTCCTTAAACATTTTTATAAGATTTACATTTAACTTTTCAACTCTATCAGATATCTCGAAGCCATGTGTAAACCATGATCAGTTTCTACTCCCTGCCCACCATTTGGTCTGTTTTTGTTTTCTCTTAGTTTTAAAGAAAATCTTCTTTGTATCCCTAGCTGTGATTGGTCAAGCAACCTCATGATCTTGTTGAAAATCCTTCACAAATTCCCATTATTTCAGTCACAGTTTTAGACTAGAAAATGCTTCAAGGATCAACGTGGTTACAGTTCAGTGACCTTGCAACTACGGTATTCCCTTTTCTTTTGTAAATTGGTCATATAAATACTTATTTCTTTGGTAGCCCTTTGATGGTCCAAAAACAATATAATTTGCCATTAAGGACATAAAATTCCCCTTGCACTTTGCCAATTGCCGAAATTTAGAGTAACAAGTTCCCTGTAAATAAAATGAAATATTTCACCCCTTTTTTTCTGTCTGAATTTAACTATGAAAAAGATTAATTAAATTTTAAATATAAATATCAAACACTGCATATATATGTTGTGATATGGTTTGTAGAGTTGTTCACTTTGCCATATGTCACTAGATCTATGTCTTTTCAATGTTTTAATTTTAACAAACAAGTTTTTAAAAAATATATCTTCAAAGAATTTAATATTTTAATTATCATAATTAAATTTAATAAAGATTATTTAATTTTTATCTTGGTGACAGATTTAAAAATACTTATTTTTAAAATGTATACTTATATCTCTTTTTTTCATTTCCTCTCCTTTTCCTAGCCCCATCTTCTCATCTTTGCCACTTTTTCTCCCTCCTTTATAATACTTTCTTTCTTCTTCTTTGTTTGTATTTCTTTTATGGCAAATATATATTATTGAAAATGGATAGGAGAAATAGAGTTTAATATTGTCAAATTCTAAGCAATAATTATATATGTCTTAAAATTTTCTGAGAATGTTTCTGCTAGTATTAAAAATTATTTGCCATCTTCAATTGCAATCATCAAATAACATTCTATTATGAATTTGTATATTATGTAAAGCATTCCTTCAAAAAAATATATTTTGATTGCATTTGTCATTTACTCATAAAAATATTCTAAAAGTTACTTAATCTTTTTGGACCTCAGTTATCTCAACTTTAAAATGAGGGACTGTATTGAAAGATCATTGACATCCCTTTAAACTCTAAAATTAGTGCCATATTTTAGATCAATTGTTACGTACAAATTTCTTAAAATATATTTACAATACATTGTTATTTCTTTCCATTTACTATAATCAAGATCATCACTTTGATTTTCTTCTTACTTATATAGAGAAAAATATGCCAAAGAAAGTGTGTGTATGCAATCCATCTATTAAAACATATTGTGTTTTAATAGATGGATTGTCTTCAGTTGAAACATTTACACATACACACACACTTTCTATGATGTGAACTGTGGTCTAGGGTTGGTGGCAAGGCCCCAGGATGTGTAAGTCCATTGAGGGTGGTGGACCACACTTGTGGGAGATGTTTGTGTGGGACATGGAGGGAGGTGTGGGGGGTGGGCAACATGGGAATCCCAGGGGGTTCTGTGTAGTATTTTCGGTAATCTAAGCACCTCTTAAAATATATTTATATATAAATTAAAAAAAAAAAGTGGAAACAGAAAAAACAAACAAACAAACAAAAAAAACATAATGTTGAACAAAAACATTAGAGTTAATGATTTGTTTAATTCAACCAATATTGTCTCCCTTTATTTACTGCAATGGTTCAGGTATCAATAAAATTTTATTTGGCATTTTGTAGTCATAAACTACCATGAACAAACTCCTCATAGGGGCTTCATAGCTAAAACTGACTGAAACAAAGGTGGACAAGTGATATGAGGATGAGGTATCAATAGCCCCATCATTATTTTTTGAATTCCTGGGTAAAAGTAAATTATGATAATTATATTCCAAATATGGGAAAATAGAGATAAGGTATCAATTACCTGAGCTAGTTGTTATCATTACGTAAGAAAACAGAGATGCGTTATACAGCTAAGTGGTTAATAGTGGAGAAGAAGAGCAAAAAGGACAATGATCACCAACCATATTCCTTATAACTGCCAAGAACCTACCTTTGCTGATACCTGGTGGTTCAGCTTTGTCATATTTCCATGAATTATCTGTGTGTCCTTTCAATAGTACTTATCACCATTATAATTTGAAACCTATTTCAAATGATGTATTTATAGGAGTTATTTATAAAGTATTGTATTTCTCAGTGAGATTTCTTTTTAAGGTATTACCTAACTTGATCTATACATTAGGTACCAGATTTAGCTTCTGAATGGTTTTTGGTATTTTCCAATGTAGAATACACAGTAAATACAATATATACTTCACACCACTAAACTTATTTAAATAACATGTCAAACTCTGAAAACAATTTCAACATTGATAACTAACTATTGTAGTTTTCCAGGGTTGCTATAACAGATACCACAGACTTGTCAGCTTAAACAACAAAAATATATTTTCTCCCAGTTTGGAGGCTAGAAGTCCAAAATTGAGGTGTCAACAAGATTGTGCTTTTTCCAAAGTCTGTAACCTTCTGGTGATGACTTGCTGGCAAACCATAACTCAATCTCTACCTTTCTTACATTGTAACCTCTCTCCTGTCTCCTCCTTCTGACTCTTCCCCAATCCCCCCTGCTTTTAAGGACTATAGTCATGCTGTATTCTGGCCTACCCTGATTAAGGTTGGCCTCACCTTAACTAATAACATCTGTAAAGTCCCTATTTACGAATGGGTTCACATCCATAGGACTAGAGGTTACGATTTGAGCACGTCTTTGTAAAAGATATGATTCAAGACATAAGAGGGGCTAAATAATTCAGAGAAGACTTTGTGCCAATTTCTTTGGAAATATTTGATGAATAACCTTATTTAAAGGCATGTATTTTAATATACTTTTAAAGTTGCTTTTCTTAAATAACATACCTAATATATTTGTTAAATAATGCTTGTGTATTTTCACATTGATTTTACTCACAAATGGCTTCAGTAAAGGGAAAGACCATAACTCTATAATGATACATTTCTTAAATTTGAAACATTTTCTCCCATTTAACTCTATTTTATACCAAGCTTGTGTAGATTATGCAAAAAAGCTGTCATACAAATCTTTTTGTGTTCCTACTACTAGCATTTGTTGTTAAAAAAAAAAATTCTCAGAAGTGTAATGAGTAATCTTAAATTTAAGTTAAATTACCCAGATGTTCTTTCTTATCATAGTTTTTTTTACCCCCTTGGGTAATAAGAAGAACAGGTGGTTGGCTAAACCCTAGCAAAAATGAAGATGGAAAGGATGCATATTTATTTCAATTTTGTAAAATTTTCCAACTCAGCTATTTTTCCAATAGCCACAACTCTTCCTGCAAATACATGTTTCTTTCTAAGCTGCTTTAATTCAGGAAAATTGTATTTTAGCTGATTTCATATGTGGGTCTTTGCCACAGAAACAAACTGTTCTAGGCTCAGTGTGTTATAACTGTGATCCAAAAATAATCTATTTGCACCAGCCTTAACCTAAAATATATTATTTATTTCTTGCTAAACTGCCAACCCTGTTTAAGTTCACAGCTTAAAACTTTGGAAATATAATTTGTTGTTATAAACATTTAATATTTTTAGAAAATTTTCATACTTCTCTTATTCATTTCTCTTAGCATCATGAAGAAACTCCTTATCAGTAGCCTGAAGAGAAATGACCAGAATATTAGAATTAAACCTTTCTTCTAAACTCAGATATGCTATTTAAATGATAAATATTCAACACTTCAGAAAATGTCCAGATTCTTGTAGATACCTATTCTAAATATTTTGTGGCTGAGGTCCATGTGCAAGAATGTTCAGCAGAAGTAAGCCATTTTAATTATTGAATGGAAATGTTTCATTCAGGAAGTGGGAGATGTTTATTGTTCACATATAACAATGACAATTTTAGTATTAAGTACAGGAAATTGAGTATGCACTAAGATCCATTTCATTTTGTATTTTTGAAGATTTTTACATTTGGATTCTGTAAAAAGGTTGTCTTTCTCTAGGAAAGTGATAAGTTAAATAATTGAAGTGTTTACTCTGAATCAAAAAAAGAAAGGAAAAAAATCAATTAACAATGTAAGTTGGGTGTAGACAACATTTTCTTAAAGGGCCAATAATAAATGTTCTATAGATTCTGAGCCATATGGCCTATGTTGCAACTATTTAACTTTACCACTGTAGCACAAAAATACACATAGGCAAGTGGTAAAAAATGAGCAGGGGTGTACCGCCTCAATAAAAATCTTTAAAAATAGGCATGTGGGCTTGATATAGTCCATGGGTTGTAATTTGCCAGTCTCAGTTATAAACGAATATTTCAAACATATTAACTAAAGCTTAATGCTGAATGCATTTTTTTGATGAGAAGCACTGATTAAAATTTCCCTCTTTTCCTTTATTCAGCATTCAGCTGCAAAATATTCCATTATTCTTAACATTATTTATATCATCTTTTATTAGTTTCACAGAAAACTATTGTAAAGGGATTTTCAATTAAAATAATTAAAGGAGAAAGCAGAAGTGTTAAATATTGAAATGCAAGTGACAAGGGAAATGGGAAACTCTTCTGTGCATTACAAATTGTTAATGAATTTTTAAGTATCAGGTTAAATCTATACTATAGGGCTACTTCCACTTTTCCTTATTAAGTAGAAGTATTGATTCTAACAAAGCAAGAACTTATGTATTAAATTTATGATATGTCCTTAAAGTATATTTTACACAATATATTTAGTTTTAGTTTTATCTTAACTTCATTTATTTTACCATGTTTTGTATTTAAAAATATAACCTTCTTTCTGTGCTTCAGAACTGAAAAAAATTCAAAGAAGAAAACTGTGTCAGCCTGAGAAAGGAATTTTTTTACATAGTGAAAATGAATTGGTAATCCCATGAATCATCTGAGAATAAAATTAAATAAATGGGAATTTGCTACAAAAAGTAACATGTCATAACATTCCGTGTCATTGCATATTTTCAGAATACTATTACTACAAGTGAGAATAAACTCATAATTTGATAAATAAAAATAACATTTGCAGATAATGATTGCTTTTCTTTTAAAGTTCTGAGATTAATATTGTGAAGGACTCATAGTTAAAAGAATTATTTGCCATTGCAATGATATATAGCAAGGTTTTAAATTATAACTCTGGGATCTCTTGATTTTGCAACTAATAAGGTAATTCTCAGGTAAATCCAATAAACTTTCTGTCACAAATATGTTTATTACTTATTACGTTCTAGTTTCCAACCTTGAAGAATTATTTTATTTAAGAAAGAAACTATGAACATGTATCACATTTATAAATGTCCTTTTGCTGGCAGTAAAAGTAAACAATTTTATTAGTTTTTTAATATGCAAATCTATAAAAACTAAAAATACTGTTGGCTACCTACAAAATTTAAAAATCATATTTTTATTTTTTCAATCCTTAATTTAAATTAAGTTCCTAGCTTAATATTAAGTAATTAATATAACAATTATTGGATCTAAGATTTTTGTGGTGGTGACTAAATTATCAAAAATGTTTTCACAATTGTATTGATGCATAACTTATCATAATAGCATGTTTTGTTCCTTATTTGCAACATGAAGGTTTAACGATATCATAGGTGGAAGCAAAAGAATATAATTTTCCTTGAGCTTTATACAATTCCCTCAGAAATGGATGGAGCATATGGAATTAAGGTCGTTTATACTCATATTATAAATGTCCATCATTGTCTATTGATGTATGCAGTGATTATCTTCTAAATTAAAAGTTTTAGATGCTATGGATTCACCAATCAATTGAACTGTGATAATAATGTTAACTATTACAGTTTTGAAAAATATCTATGAGAAAATTAGAATTCTAGTTTACACTGTTGAACATATTAAACCAGTGAGACAATATTAGTATATGGTGGTAGGTGGAGAACCATGTTCATTTTTTCCATAGAACAAATTATTTTTCAATATCATCCTAAATAATTCATTCCTTTAATATTGATTTATGATGCTACCTTTATCAAATATAAAAAGATCTATCTCTGATTTTATGTTCTATTTTATATTCTTTCTGTTCGTCTCACATCAAATTTTCATTGGTTGAGTTTGTATAACTTTAAATTTGCTGTGTGTGTACATGTGTACAGCTGTGTGAGTCTACATCTATCTATCTGTTTATATAGCCATGTATGTATTTAGCTAAAAGACAAATGTACCTTTTTACCTATCCTTGTAAAGTGTCAACAACTATTTATGGATTTCATTTATATAAATATATGTATATGCATTTTTAGTTAGCTAAAGGCTGCCTAGGCAATATATCAGAATTAGTTTGGTTTTTACAATAGGGATTTTTAAACTTGTAATCTTACAGTTTTGAGGCTGAGAAAATGTTCAGATAAAGGGATAATTTGAAGCACTCTACTCAAAGACATGGCTGCCGGCAATCCTGAACTCCTGTCACGTGGCAGGGCACAACGATGGTGTCTGCTGTCTCTCCCTTCTCTGCCAGTTCTTGCTGCTTTCAGCTTCTTGCTTCCTTCAGCTTTCTCTCTGCTCCTATGGCTTTCTCTCTCCCAGATTCCATGATTCCAACTTCTGCTTTCCAGGAATTTCTCTCTCAGCTTCTGGCGGTTTCTCTCTGTCTCTGTGGCCCCATTTCTCCATACTCATCCATTTTTAAAGGACCCCAGTAACAGGATTAAGATCTACCCTGGATGACAGCTTACTGAAGTAGTCTAATTGAACAGCCCCACCTATAATAGGTTCACAGCCACAGGAATGGACCAGTTTCAAGGACATGATTTTCTGGGATATATACAATCTCAAATTACCAAATAATGCATAAATGTATGTGTATACACACACACACACATATGTGTGAGAAATGATATATATATGTATGAATAACTTTTACCTAGAAGTTTTAAAAATTAAATAGCATGGAATGTATAGCCATTGTTTTATCCCCTACACATTATTAAAATTGTAAAGATTTTGCTATAGAAGTAGTTTACAATTTTGTATAAAAAAACTTTAAAAATCAATTTTTTTTTACAAATGTTTTGCATCTTATTTCTCTAAATTTTATTACAGTTTATTTCAATTATTACTACTATTGATCTTTGAGTTTTGCCACATGTAATACAGTCCCTGATTTGTGTATTTTTTATTCACTTGCATTTTTTATAGGCAATCACAACATCTCCAAACAATAGCAGTGCTCTCTTCATTTTTATCCACACAATACCAATGTATTTTGCTTTTTTTCTATCATTATACATACTCTATATCACTGGTCAGACTCAATAAATGTTTCTTCTCATTATTCTTGCAATACATCCTGATTATGTTCTCTTCCTATATGAAAACTTCATCTAGAGGTATTTTCAATGTTCTGAGTCTCTGTTTGACTGAAAATATTTTTATCATGCCCTCATAATTTGGGTCAATATAAAATTCTAGTTTTAACTATTTACAAACAGCAGCAAGCACAGTACTGTTATTCCTTGAGATAATGGAAACAAACAAGATGTCCCTATGATCAAACTGCCTGTCTGCCTTGAAGCACTTTATAGACTATAGCACAATTAGGTAGAATCCAAGCAAAGCACTGAAATATTGCTGAATTTTGCAGATTGAGATTGAATATTTGAAAGTCTGAGGGAGCTGGAATTCATGGGGTAGAGTAAGGGAGGGCAAGTGCATAATAAATACAGAATTCCTCATAACCATATAGAGATCCCCTTGATGCTACTGCTGAAAATAAGGTTCAAACTCCTTGAGGTCAGCAAAAATATACACAGGAGCTGTGAACTGAATAATTCTCAAATGTCACACAGGGTTCAAAAATATTCAAATGCCAGTAATTTAGAAAAGAGATCATTCTTGGCATTCAGTACAGACCACAGAAGCATCAACACAGTATTAGAGGAGCTAAACTCACTCTAAAATTAAGGCTAATGTTGATCTGCCTGCCAAAAACTTAAAAATAAACCACAAATGTATCAAGCTGATCTTCAAGTAGCTTGACTGTCAAAATACACCTCAACATTTCTTAAAGGGAAACAACCAAAAGTTTTAAATGCTATAATCTAGAAAAAAATACTAGATGTATAAAAAATCAGGATAATCTGAGCCTAAGTAGGGGAAATATCAGTTAAAAAAACAGATTCTAAATTGACAGTGATGTTGAAATGTGTATTCTAGGATACAAAATGAGCATCATAAATGTGTTCATATATGTAAAAAAAATGCATGAAAAACTAGGATAGTAATGGAAGATATTAAATAAAAGACCAAGTGGAACTACTAAAGATAGAAAACATAATATATGAAAAAAAAAAAAAAACTAAATGGCTGAAGAAACTATTTGACACAGCAACATAAATGATCAGTAAATATGATGATGTAACTATATGTATTAGTCAGGGTTCTCTCGGGAAACAGAATCAACAGGAGATATCTGTCAATAATATGAGATTTTATGAGTCTCTCATACAACTGTGGGGATGCACAAGGCCAGGTTCCACAGGCAGGCTGCAAACCAGGGGCTCCGATGAAAGTCCAGTGAAAGGTCCTTGATGAGTTTCTGGGAGAAGTTGGCTGCCTTCAAAGACGAGCTAGGAAATTCTCTCTGAATGTTAAAATCACTTCCCCTTTTAAGGCATTCAACTGATTAGATAAAAGTGTCATCCAATGCTGATGCAATCTCCCTGATTGATGCAGATATAATCAGCCATCCACTCAGTAAATTCACTGATAATCAAAGTCCATAAATGCTCTTGTATTACAATTAGCCCAGTGCTTGCTGGAACAAACACCACAATTAACTGGCAGAGTTGACACATTAGCCTAACCATCACACTATATAAACCATACTAGCATGATCTTTCCAATATCATAGACTTAGTTGCAACAGGGCACATTTCTAGTGCTCAATGGTCACACATGGTTAGTAGTTTATTGTATTGGATAGCACATATTATAAAATCATTGCATCATTACAGAAAGTCCTCATGGAAAATATAGGAGCACACTAAAGTACAAAGAGAAATTGAAACATCCAAAGTAAATAAATTATAGATATATAGATATAGATGACAGAGATAGAGATAGACATATGGTAGGTAGGTAGTGTATTAGTCAGCCAAAGGGGTGCTGAGGCAAAATACCGGAAATCAGTTGGTTTTTATAAAGGATATTTATTTGGGGTAGAAGCTTACAGTTACCAGGCCATAAAGCATAAGTTTCTTCCTTCATCAAAGTCTATTGCCATGTGTTGGAGCAGGTCAGCTGCTGATGTTTGCCAGGGTTCAGGCTTCTCGGTTTTCTCTCTGTCTGGGGCTCCGTTTCTCTCTGGGCTCAGCTCCTCTGTTTCCTCCACAAGGTCACCTGTAGATGTGGGGTTCTCTAGCCTTTGCCTTACTCTACAAGGCCAGCTGAGAACTGTCAGGTGAATGGCTCGTCTCTTTTCCCAGGGCCTTCTCTCCTTCCTCATGACCAACCTCCTCTGTATGCTTATTTCCCAAGGCTCCAGCACAAGACCCTGCATGAGAACTCCAACTCAAAAACTCCAATTCTGTCCTTTGCCATGTCTTTTATCTTTGATTCCCCAACCACCAAGGAGCCGGGCTCAACGCCCTGCTTACGTGGCCCAATCACAGCCCTAATCATAACTTAATCATGCCCAGATGAACAGACCAGTTTACAAGCATAATCCAATATTTATTTTTGGAATTCATAACTATATCAAACTGCCACAGGTAGGTAGATAGGTAGGTAGGTAGGTAGGTAGATAGATAGATGATAAAATCAATGTCTCAGTGTCCCATGAGATAACATCAAGTAATCTAGCATACATGTAATGAGGTTCCCAAATGATAGTAGTGAGCAGAAAAATATTTGAAGAAACAATGGCTTAAAATATTCCAAATTTGATAAATACTATAGTACACAGGTCTAAGAAGAGCAACAAACTTCAAATATCATACCTAATGGGCAAAAAACAACAAAAAGGAAAAAAAATCCTAAAAGCATGCAGAGTGTGTATTAGTAAGCCAAAGGGGTGCTGATGCCAAGTACCAGAAATCTGTTAGCATTTATAGAGGATATTTATTTGGAGTAGAAGCTTATAGGCACAAAGCCCTAAAGAGTCCAACTCAAGATACCGTAAGAGGTACTTTCTCAACGAAAGTCACTTGCCACATGTTGGAACAAGATGATGGGCTATGTCTGTGTGGGTTCATGTTTCTTTCATCCTCTTAAGGCTCTATGGTCCCAGCTTCTTCTGATCTTAGCTGTAGGCTGGCATAAAGCTCATCTCTCAGGACTTCTCAGCTATTCTGTTCTCTTCAGCTGCAAACTTTCAGTCTCATCTCTCTTCCTGGGGCCTCTGCCATGTCTATGGGGCTGTCTCTCTTCCTTTGTGTTCTTCTTATCTGTGTATCAACTTTCGTGTTCTTGATTAAGCATCCATTTATATAGCCCACCAAAGGGATGGGGACTCAACACTGCACACCCTAACTTGGTCAAATCAAAGCCCTAATCTTGATTTAATAAAGTAAAAGTGAAACCTCTGAATTTAATGCAAACAAAAGGGTATCACGCTGAGATGAACACATCAGTTTATAAACACAATCAATATCTCCTTTCGGAATTCATAAATAATATCATAAATAATATCATAAATAATATCAAATAATATTCATAAATAATATCAAATTGCCACACTCCAACCTCTGAATTTCAAGAAGATATTACAATATTCCCAAAAACTTTAAATCAGTAACAATGTTAAACACAAAATCATATCACAGTCAGTTTAAAGAAATACAGTTTGTCTTGGGGCAAGTCAAATCTGGCTGTAGACCTCTGAAACTTACAAAAACCATTTATCTGCTTCCAATATTCAAAAGGACAGACATAGGATAAACATTTGTATTACCATAAAGAGAATTTGGGAGGGAAACATGAGGCATGGGTCCTCTACCATTGCAAAAACCTGCAGGGCATAGTCCATTAGATTTCAAAGTCTAAGAGTCATTCTCAAGATGATGGTTTCTTCTCCCTGGGGCCTCATGGGGATCCATCCTTTCCACAGACTTGCTCAAAGGCCATTTTCTTGGTTCCACCCTGTTCAAACATCTGGGTGGTGACCAAGCTCCAGACTTCACCCTCCAAGAATGTTGGGGTGATGTCCACATTTTACCCAATCTCTGGAGAATAGTCGCAACTCCCTTAGTACAGTGAGGGAGAGGTGACAATAATCTCTGGTGTACAGGTCCAACTATTTCAGAGGAAAGAGTTGGTGACCTGATCTTCCCTAATCTATGGGGGCAAGCCCACCCCTGTCAGACACTTGGGGTGTTGCCCTCACTCTCCCCAACCCTTGGGGAATGTGCTCTACCCTCTGTGTATCACCAGATGGCAAAACTCTTCCTGAACAGCAGGCTGGAACATCCAACCTTTTCAACTGCCGGGGCAAACTCACCTTCTCTGTACACATTGGTGGGGTTCCTCTCTTGGCCCAAGGAGATATTTTAATTCCAGATCTCAGTTTCCATAGTTTTTTTCTTAAAGCTATTTTGCCTTCCATCTTTCCCTTCCATGTTCCTTTTAGACCAGGCTGTCCATGGTTTTGTTCATACAGCTCTCTCAAAAAGCTTACTGGTTTAGGACGTAGAAAGCAGGACTCCAAGCTATCAGACAGTAAGATTTTCCACAAATCTTTCCTAGATAACTGCATTTTCAATCCTGGTTTTCAAGTTCCAAGTTTAGTTAAGTCCTCAAATGGGGCACAATCATCTGGGTGCTTGATTTCTAAAAGCTTGGGGTTTCTAGAATCAGTTTCTGTTTTTTGTGCCCAACAATTCAATTATCAGCTTATCTCTATCCTCTAGCATTTTGCTATAAGCTGCAAGGAGAAGTCAGGCTGAATTTTCCATATTTTATATGGAAATCTCATTGGTTAAATGTCCAAGTTCGTAATTTTCAAATTCTGCCTTCCATGTAACATCAGGAGTCAATCTTGCTAAGTTCTCTGCAATTTTAAAACACAGGTCACTTTTTCCCCATTTTCCAATAATAGTTTTGTCATTTACTTCTAAAGCCTAATCAAAAGTCTCTTTAGCATCCATATTCCAACCAACAGTTTCTTCAAAGAAATCTAGGCCCTTCCTATCAAGCATCTCACTATTCTTCCAAAAAATACCCTTTAGGTACCATAAGAGATACTTTCTTAACCAAAGTCATTTGCCATGTGTTGGAGCAAGCTGGCAGGCAATGTCTGTAAGGGTTCAGCCTTCCTTCTTCCTCTTAAGGCTCTGTGGCCCCAGCTTCTTCAAATCTTAGCTGTAGCCTGGCATAAGGCTATCGCTCATGGCTTCACAGCTCCTCGATTCTCTTCAGCTGCACACTATCAGACTCATCTCTCTTCCCAAGGTCTCGGCCACGTGGATAGAGCTGTCTGTCTTCCTCTGTGTTCTTCTTATCTGTGTATCTACTTCCTTGCTCCTGATTGAGCATCCATTTATATAGCCCACCAAGGAGGCTGGGACTCAATGCTGCACACCCTAATGACATGATAAAATCAAAGCCCTCATTTTGATTTAATAAAGTAAAAGTGAAACCTCTGAATTTAATGCAATCAAAGGAGTATAATACCCAGGGGAACACACCAATTTAAAATACAATCAATATCTCTTTTGGGAATTCATAAATAATATCAAACTGCCACAGAGTGCAAAAAGATACATTACATACTATATTAGTTTCTTAGGACTGCCTACATAAGTATGTATCCCACCGAACTACCACAAACTAGGTGGCTTAATGCAATAGGAATGTATTTCTCAAAGTTCTGGAGGCTAGAAATCTAAGATCAAAGTGTCAGCAGGACATCTATTGATGTCTGCAGGGTAAAGTATGTTCCATGCCTCTCTCCCAGCTTCTGGCTATGCATTTCTGGCAATCCATGCCATTCTCTACTTCAGTTGTCACATTGTGTTCTCCCCTCTATAACTCCATATACAAATTCCTTCATTCCATATTTGTACACATGGTCATATGTATGTTTATCCTTATATTCATTTACACATATACATGGATATATATATATATATATATAACCACATCTGCTAAATACCTTCAACACACTTAGATTCATATTTGATTAAATAACTGGATAAGATTAAAAATTAAGACTAACCATCACAGGTATGAAATATTCGCATCACTAATTTTGAACTCTAGGAGACTCTTATGACTTACAAGTAAATTTTAAAAATTAAATTGACATCAGAAGAATGAGGTAGATAAAGGAAAAAAGTGATAATGGTCTGAGATTTTTTTTAATTACAAATTTACTTCAGGTTTCTGTATATATTTTAAAAATACAGCTTGCATGCTTTAAAGTCATTCTTTATCAATTTATTTAATCAGCATTTATATATCTATTTATAATCATAAGTAATCATAGGTTTAGATAAAATGCTAATTGCCACTTTTAGATTATTCAAATACCAGCAAAATCTTTGGAAAGTATGATAATGACAACATTTCATTTCCATCTCCATAAATGTCATTCTATTTTTAAAAGGCTGCAAGTCTAAAATGGATATAAAGATGTACAATTGTGATAGTCCAAATGTAAAATAATTTGAATATGTATGATGCTGATTAACCTAAGCCAGGATTTTAAATATTTCAGAAATAACTATTTTCACATTTTTCCCTTCAGTGGCAGAGAGTGGTGTTAATGTCTTCAGTTTATGCCACATTATCATCATTAGACCACCTCTCTTATCAATTTCCTGCTCCCATTCTTCTTTCATTATTTATAGGCAGCCGTTCTAGTGGTGCTTGATATGTATACTTATGTGAATATGTTTTTGCACAAAATGTGTTATTTTCTGTGTATGTATTTTTAATTTATATAAATGGAATTATGCAATGACCTCATTCTTTTGCTTAGCACATTCCCACACACCCACACACTCAGCTCTTGTGTGTAGATAGGTACCATAAGAGGCACCTAGATAGTCCCTGAATTTGTCAGCCAAAGGGGTGCTGATGCAAAATACCAGAAATTGGTTGTTTTTTATAAAGGGTATTTATTTGGGGTAGAAGTTTACAGTTACCAGGCCATAAAGCATAGGTTTCTTCCCTCACCAAAGTCCATTGCCACGTGTTGGAGCAAGACAGCTGCCGATGTTTGCCAGGCTTCTTGGGTTCCTCTCTTTCCTGGACTTGCCTCTGTCTGGGCTTAGGCTTGTTTTGTGCCACAAGGCCAGCTATAGACTGCCAGGCAAATGGTTTGCTTCTCTTCCCAGGGCCTTCTCTCTTTCCTCATGACCAAGCTCCTCTGTATGCTATTTCTCGCGGTTCCAGCTCAAGACTCCACATCACCACCCCAACTTAAAACTGCTCCAACACTGTCCTTTGCCATTTCTTTTATCTTGTGACCCTACCCACCAAGGGGCCGGGCTCAACGCCCTGCTGACATGGCCCAATCACAGCCCTAATCATAACTTAATCATGCCCAGATTAACAGACCAGTTTACAAGCATAATCCAATATGTAATTTTGAAATTCATAATTACATCAAACTGCCAACTGCTGCACTCCACCCTCTGAATTCCAAAAATACATTACAATATTCAAAAAACCATAAATCAGTAACAACACATGTACAAAATCATATCATAATCAGTTTGAAGAAATGCAGTTTGTCTTGGGACAAAGTCTCTTCTAGCTGTAGACCTCTGAAACTTACAAAATCATTTATTGCTTCCAATACACAAATGGACAAAGGATAAACATTTTCATTACCATAAGGAGAAATTCAGTAAACTGCAGGGCATCCTCCTTTGGATTTCAAAGTATGAGAGTCATTCTTAAGATAATGGTTTCTTCTCCTTGGGGCCACATGGGGACCCACCCTTTCCACAGGCTTGCCCAATGGCCATTTTCTTGGCTCCACCCTCATCAAGCATCTGGGTGTCAACCAAGCTCCAGACCTCACCTTCCAAGAGTGTTGGGGTGATTCCCACACCTTACCCAATCTTTGGGTTAGAGTCTTAACCCCCCTAGTACAGTGAGTTGAAGACAACATTCCCCCTAACCTTTGGCATACAGGTTCAAACCTCTCAGAGCAATGGATTGACCACCCAGCCTTCTCTAATCCATGGGGGACAGGAGCACTCCTCTCAGACCTCTCAGTAAGGGTGCGAACCTTACTGCCCTAATCTTTGAGGAATGTGCTGCACCCTCCCTGTACCCTGGGGCAGCAAAACTCTTCCTGAACATCGGGTGGGAACATCCACCCTCTTCAA
Source organism: Tolypeutes matacus (assembly GCA_026826555.1). NCBI lineage: Eukaryota > Metazoa > Chordata > Mammalia > Cingulata > Chlamyphoridae > Tolypeutes > Tolypeutes matacus. The sequence goes on from JAKSZT010053767.1 coordinate 12,899,538, forward strand.
CTGCTGGGGGCAAACTCACCCTCTCTGCACACATGGGTGGGACTCCTTTCTTGGCCCAAGGCGATGTCTTAATTCCAGATCTCAGCTTCCATGGGTTTCTTCTTAAAGCTATTTCTCCTTCAATCTTTCCTTTCCATGTCCTCTTTTGTCCAAGCTGACAGTGGTTTTGTTCATACAGCTCTCTCAAAAACTTTGTTGGTTTAGCATGCAGGAAGCAGGGGTCTAAGCCATCAGACAATAAGACTTTCCACAAGTCTTTCCTAGATAACTGTATCTTCAATCCTAACTTACAAGTTCCAAGTATAGTTAAGTCTTCAAATGGAACACTATTTTCTGGGAGCTCAATTTCCAGAGGCTTGGAATTTCTCTATGCTTCCCATGCAATACTTAACTGCTATTGTTTCCTTCTCTCTGGTTTATTTGTATTTATATTTTGTAAAAACAGTCTCATATATGCAATATTACCCATATTCATATTTTTTTGTGTGAAGTTTCACTATTTTATACAGTACCATGTTACATTTTTTATCTTTCTTTCTAGTAATATAAATGTTCTTAGGCTTTCCCTTTCAACTACTGTCATACCCATATGATTGCTTTGCTAGGCACAAACAGCATGATGTTCTCTTATCATTTCCATTTATTTCCAAAGATTTACAAACAACATTTTAGTTAACCAATTCTGCACAGATTAAGCCTCAGCTTTCCATCTCTATCCTCCTTCTATTTTCTGGTGACCTATATTCTAACTATTAATTCCATGAGTTTATATAATATATTTAGTTCATAATAATGCAATCTCAAGTCTGTATTCAACTTCCTTAGGAGTGCCAAACAGTCCTCCACAGTGGCTATACCATTCTACATTCCCACCAACAGTGAATAAGTGTTCCTATCTCTACACATCTTCTCCAACATTTACAGTTTTCCAACTTTTTACTAATGGCCAGTCTACTAGATGTGAAATGATATCTTATTGTAGTTTTGATTTGCATTTCCCTAATCGCCAGTGGTGTTGCACATTTTTTCATGTATTTCTTCACCATTTGTACTTCTTTTTTGGACAATTGTCTTTTCAAGTCTTTTCCCATATTTTCTTTTCCTCATTTGTGGGAGGCAGACACTCAACCATTCAGATACACCCACTCCCACTTTTTCAAGTATTTTGTTGATGATTTTTGTATTTATATTTATTACGGATACTGGTCTGTAATTTTCCTTTCTGTAGTATCTGGATCTGGTTTTGGTATGAGGGTGATGTTGGTGTCATATGATGAGTTTGGTAGTGTTCTCTACTGTTCAATATTTTGGAAGAGCTTGAGCAAGATTGGTTTTAGATCCTGTTTGAATGGTTGGTAGAATTCACCGTTGAAGCCATAGATCCTGGGGTTTTCATCTTTAGGATGTTTTTGATGAGAGTTTCAATATTTTCACTTGTGATTGATTTGTTGAAGTCTATTTCTTCTAGGATCAGTTTGTTCATTTCATGCTGTCATTCTGTTCCCTGAGACCCTGTTCCATTTTATTTCCAGTCTCTTCTCTTTCTGTTCTCCTGTCTTTTCCAGTTCAGATATTCTGTCTTTGAATTTAATTATTCTGTCTTAGAGCATTTCAAATATGCTCTTATATGCCTCCAAATTATTTTTAGTCTCATCCACTGTGTCTTTCATGCCATAATGACTGTTACTTTTCTTTGCAGGCTTTTCAAATTATTCTTTTTGCTCAGTGTCTTCTTAATATCCTTTGTCTTGATAAATTAGTCATATGTTCTTTTAATTCTTTAAATTGGTTTAAGAGACTTGTGTGATTATCATTGATTAATTGTCTTAATTCCTGTATCTCTTCAGGATATTTGGTTTGTTCCTTTGGCTATGCTATCTCTTCTTGTTTCCTCATATGACTTGTAAGTTTTTGCTGATGTCTAGGCATCTGAATATGTTGGTGAATTTACTCTGATGGCCAATTTCTCTCCTGCCTTTTTTTTTTTTTTTTTTTCACTTCTCTTCTTTGATATTTGGTTTAACTTATTCTAAGTCTTTAAAATTGCCTAGGTTAAGTTATAAAAATTGAGGCAGGGACTCACTAATGGTGTGCAGAATTTCTCGCAGGAGTTGAGTCCAGAAAGAGAAGCAGTTTTTGTCCATGCAATTTCCAGACCAGCCAGCAGATTGCACTTGTCCAGCACACCTTTCCAAGGAGGTGTTTCACTATCCATTTTCCTGTGTTTTGGTCTGGCCAGAGTCAAGATTCAAAGTAGGCTTTGCTGGCAAATTCACTGAAGAGAAGCCCCCCATCTACCCCTCCCTTTTCCTTTGTAACAGGTGACAGGGAGGAAGATGTCTGTTGCCCTCTCAGTCAACTGCACTGAGTCAAGGATTTTACCCCACTTTAATATCTTGGGGGTGGGGGAGAAGATCCCTTCCTGCCACCATGGGGGTTTGGTAACTCACTTTTTTGGGGGGGTAGGGGTTCTTTATCTCTCTGTCCCTCACCTCCTGGGAGTTGTGAAGCACTGTCCTGGTCTGCTGACCCCAAAAGCAGTTCCCTCTGATAGCTTTTGGCTCTTTCCTCATTGTTTTTGTGAGACAGTTGATCCCTGCCTGCCTAATTTGATGCCATCTTCCCACAATCCACCACCATTTCACTTTTGAGGTACTCTTCTTGGAATAATAATAGGATGACTTCTGGCTTTTAAACTCTCATTCTTTGGTATGTAAATAAGAATCTTCAGGGGAGAATTCAAACCAACTTTTCTAGGTTTACAAATCAGGAAATATTAACACCTATTAAGATAATGCTCTAAATCTATTCAGAGTTCTTTGAGTCACTCTTTGTGTTCATTCTAGTTCATTTTACTCTTGGAGAGACAAGACATGTTTTATTATCTTTTATAATAGGAGGACTTAAATACACTATTGTGAAGACATATGGCTGCAGACCATATGGTCTGTGAAAAGTGACATGTTTCTGGGAACTGAAAGCAAACCTTCCTGTCTTCAGGTTTTCCTGTTTTATAGGAAAACAAACATCCAGGGGAGATTTATTTTTCCACAATCATTGATCTGTTTGAGACTTTCTCTGGGTTACATGTGCAGGACCTAATTAATGGGTCATAGGTTTGCTACCTAAAATTGTAACACCAATCTACTATCTTCTATTACTTCTATGAAGTTTCCTGTATCTCACTATCCTTGGGGATCCTTGGCATTATCCAGCTTTTACAATGCTCACCAATTTAATTTGCATAGTCATTGATATTTTATTTTACATCACTCTTATTAATAATGATTTTGAGCATATCATCATATGCTTCTTAGCTTTTTGATATTTTTTGTTATAACCTTTATCTATTTCTTCTTTGACTTCCTTCTCCTATATTTTTTTCTGTTAACATTGACTAAAGTGTTCTTCAATGAACAGAAGCCTTTTCCTCTTAGGCCTCTGCATTTTTGTATTTCTAGTTAAGACATGGTTATCCACAAAAATAAGCCTTAAAGACATTTTCATACATTATATTTAATTAATTCTCTAATGTTTCTGCTCACATTATCACTTAATCTATCTCCAGCTCATCTTTATATATGGGGCCATGTAAGATTGTATTATTTTATTTTTTAATGTTACTTTTTAAATTTTTCATATTACTTTTTAACTTTTAATTTTTATTTTATTTAAGTTGTGAACTTACATGTGTGGAAGTCCCATAAAACAACCCTCCATCAATGCACTATATTGTTGTGGAACACTTGCTACAAATTATGACATAATATCATCAGACTATCATCACTAGCTATTGTCTATAGCATACATTTGGTATATTTTTTCCATACCACTGACTATTAGCACAGTACATTTTTGGCATTGATGCAAGGATATTACAGTACCGTTATTGGCTATAGTCCATAGGTTGCATTAATTGGCTTTTTCCCTTGCTTCTCCATATTCTTGCCACCTTGCAATAGTGATGTGCATTTATTCTAGTTCATTGAAGGACATTCTTGTATTTGTACTATTAACCACAATTCTCACCACCTATTGGTTCACTATGTTATTCAGTCGCTAGATTATTCTCTAGCTTTCTTTCAATTGACATTTATATCCCTAGACTACTCTTTTCAGCCACAATCTCATTTATAAACCAACTGTGTTAGTTCTCAATATAATTATTATCAATTCTATCCATTTCCACACATTTATAGTCAAGTTAATTAAAACTTCCACATACATTAAGCAACAGTTACCCTTCTCAGCCCTCCTCTTATCACCTAATAACCTAGGTTTTTATTCCATGCATTTTTCTTCACATTTAGTTCATGTTAGGGAGATCATACAATATTTATCCATTTGTGTCTGGCTTATTTCACTTAGCATAATGTCTCATTTTCAGTTCTTCTTACAGGAGCAAGTATTCCATCGTAAGTGTATACCACATTTTGTTTATGTAATCTTCAGATGATGGACACTTGGATTATTTCCATCTTTTGGCAATTGTGAATAATGCTGCAATGAACATCAGTGTACAAATGCCTGTTTGCATCACAGTTATCAGTTATTTTGTATATGTTCCTAGTAGAAGAATTGCTGGAACATAGGGCAGCTCTATATTTCGCTTCCTGAGGAACAACCAAACTATCTTTCACAGAAACTGCACCATTTTACATTCTCATCAACAATGAAGGAGTGTTCCTATTTCTCCACATCCTCACCAGCACTTATTGTTTTCTGCTTTTTAAAATTCAATTTTATTGATACATATTAATAAAGCATACAATTCATCCAAAGTGTACACTCAATGGCAATTGGTCTATTTTTTTAAAAAAATAATGGCCATTCTATGTGGTGTGAGATGATATCTCATTATCATTTTTATTTACATTTCACTAATAGCTAGTGATATGGAACATTTTTTTTCAAGTGCTTTTGTAGCCATTTGTATTTCCACTTTGGAGAAATGTCTATTTAAGTCATTTGCCAATTTTTATATTGGATTGCTTTCTCTTTTATTGTTGAGTTGTTGAGTTGTATGATCTCTTTATAGAGAATAGAAATCGAACCCTTATCTGATATGTGATTTCCAAATATTTTCTCCCGTTGAATAGGCTGCCTTTTGACTTCTTGACAAAGTCCTTTGAATCACAAAAGTGTTTAAGTTTGAGGAGGTCCCATTTATCCATGTTTTCTTTCATTGCTCATGCTTTCAGTGTAAGGTTTAAGAATGCATCACCTACCACAAGATCTTGAAGAAGTTTCCCTACATTTTCTTCCAGGAGCTTTATGATTCTAGCTTATATATTTAGGTCTTGATACATTTTGAGTTAATTTTTGTGTAAGGTGTGAAATAGGGGCCCTCTTTCTTTCTTTTGTATATGGTTATCCAGTTCTCCCAGCACCATTTGTTGAATAGACTCTTCTTCCTTAGCAGGCTGGGTTTGACAGGTTTGTCAAAAACCACTTGACCATAGATGTGCTGGTCTGTTTGTGAAACATCAGTTCACTTCTATTGGTCTGTGTTTCTATCTTTATGTCAGTGCCATGCTGTTTTTACCACTGTAGCTACCATAATATGAATTAAAGTCTAGAAGTGAGGGTGCTACCACTTTTCTCTTCCTTTTTATGATGTTTCTGGCTATTTGGGGCTACTTACCCTTCCGAATAAATTTGATAATTGTGGTTTTCATTTCTTTAAAAAATACTGGTGGAATTTTTATTGGGATTGCATTGAATCTGTATATGAATTTGGGTAGAATTGACATCTTACCAATATTTAGTCTTCTTATTCTTGAGCAAGGAATGTTCTTCCATTACTTTAGGTTTTAAAAAAAAATTTCCTTTAGCAATTCACTGTAGTTTCTGAATCCAAGTACTTTATATCCCTGGTTAGGTTTATTCCAAAATATTTGATTCTTTTAGTTGCTATTGTAAATGGAATTTTTTCCTGAAATTCTCCTCAGATTGTGTATTATAAGTGCATAAAACACTACTGATTTTTGCATATTGACCTTGTATCTTGCCACTCTACTGAAATCATTTATTAGCTCTAACAACTTTGTTGTAGATTTTTTGGGACTTTTTAGGTATGGAATCATATCATTTGTGAATAGTGAAAAGTTTATTTCTTCCTTTCCAATTTGGATGCCTTTTTTTTTTTTTTTTCCTTGCCTAACTGCTCTTGCTAGAACTTCTAGCTCTATATTGAAAAACAGCAGTGACAGTGGGCATCCTTTTCTTGTCCCGGATCTTAACATGAAAGCTTTCAGTCTTTCACCATTGAGTATAATGCTTGCTTTGGTTTTTTCATATATGGTCTTTATCGTGTTGAGAAAGTTTCCTTTAATGACTATTTTTTGGTAATATTTTTATCAAGAATGGATCTTGTATTTTGTCAAATGAATTTTCTGCATCAATTGATAAGATCATGTGATTTTTCTTCTTTGATTTATTAATGTGGTTTATTACATTGATTTTCTTGTGTTAAACCATCCTTGTATACCTGCTTTAAACCCACCTGATCATGATGAAGAATTCTTTTAATGTGTTATTGAATCTGATTAGCAAGCATTTTATTGAGGATATTTGTACCCATATTCATTAGTGAAATGAGTCTGCAATTTTTTATTTTGATAATATCTTTACCTTACTTTGGTATTAGGGTATATTGGCTTCATAGAATGAGTTTGGTAGTGTTCCTTCTTGTTCAATTTTTTGAAGAATTTGAGTAAGATTAGTATTAAATCTTCTTAGAATGCTTGTAGAACTCATCAGTGAAATCATCTGTTCCTGGCCTTTTTATTTTGGGCAGTTGTTTGATGACTGTTTCAATCTTTTACTGGTGATTGGTTTGTTGAGGTCTTCTATTTCTTCTAGGGGCAATGTAGGTTGTTTCTACGTTCCTAGGAATTTTTCCATTTCATCTACATTGTCTGGTTTGTTGGCATACAGTTGTTCATCCAGTATCTTCTTAATATCCTTAAACTCTTAGCCATCTTACTGAATTTATTAATGAGATTTGTTTGAATACATATAATTAGTTGTCTCATCTCCTTTATGCCATCTGGAAGCTTACCTTGTTCCTTTGACTGGGCTAATATCTTACTGTTTCTTGGTATGGATTGTAATTTTTTTGTTGGCATGATGGCATCTGGCTTGCTATATGTATTTATTTTGGGCACAGTTTCTCTCTTTAATTTAGGGCTTTCTAGCCCCTTTTCCCTTGCTTGTTGTGTAGCAGGAGTCAAGGATATAGTTGGTACTGTAAGCTGTGGAGGCTGAAACTGCCAGCATTGCTCTAATAAACTAAGAAGCTTCTCCCACCTTTCTCCTCTGCCAGGGGTAGGGACAGAGCCATAGCCATGTAGCAATACCAGCCATTCAGGCCAAGACCATCTGTAGTTGCCCGGATAGATTGATGAAGCTGTAAGCCCCTTCCTCCCCTGCCTGGGCAGGGATGGAACTGCAGGTGTTGACAACAAACTAAGCCCTGTGGGTCAAAACTAACCAGAGTTGACCAGGTAGATGAATATAGCTCTGGCCCCCCTCCTCCACTGCCAGGGGTGGGGATGGACCCTCCAGAGTATGCAACAGTCTAATCCAATTGGGCTGGAAGTGTCTGCAATTGCTCTGAGAGGCTGAGGGAGTACTGTCCCTCCTGCTCTTTAAGGGGTTAGGATGGAACCACAGGCATCCAACAAACTAGTCTGTGCAAGCCAAAAGCATCTGCAGTTGCCCAGAGAGCCTGAGGAAACACAGCTCTCCACATACCCTATTGGGGCACAGGGATGAAACTACAGGTGTCCAAGTATCCAGTCTGTGTGGGCTGAAAGTGCCTGCAGTGGCCCGGAGAGCTGGGTAAGGACCAGCCCACTCTTCTCCTATTGAGGGGGTGGGGATGGAATTGAAGGTGCTCAACAAAGCAGTCCATGTGGGCCAAAATCACTTGCAGTTGCCCAGACAGCCTGGGGAAACAACAGCCCCTCCTACCTTATGGGGGGTGGGGTGACATGGGTAGAGCCTCCAGTGCTCAATAAACCACACTGTGTGGGCTGAAAGCATCTGAAGTTGCCCAGAGAGGCTGACGAAACACAGCTCCCATCCTATCTTATTGGGTGGCAGGTATGGAGCCCCAAGTGTCTGACTACTCAATCTGTGCTGGCTAAAAGATCTTGCAGTTGCCTAGAGATGCTCCTTCAGGCTCCACCAGCTTCCTCCCTGCTGGTGGTGGGCCTGGGATCTCTGCAATCTGATCTTGGTAGAAAGAAGCCAAGCCGGTTCCTACAGTGACTGTAGTTTTCAATTAGCCCTGCTTCCCTTCAAACTGGGGGTGGAGTTAAAATGGCAGCTACTGGCCCCTTTACAACTGGATAGGTTCAAACTTTAGCTGTTCTTAGAAATACACTTTTAGCCAGCTGAATTTACTAATCAGTAGCTGAAGTTAGTTCCCAACTGTCCCTTCCTACCCTGTTTTTGGGAAATGGAGCTTCCAACTCCAGACATGGAATAGCTCCTGAGGTGGCTTGTGCTGCCAGTGGAGGATAGGCCCCAGCCTCCACAGCATGAAGTGCTTTACTCGTGAAACTTCACTGCATTCATTCAAGAATGTTGTAGGACAGTCTTCTTGTTCCTTGGCCTTCCAAACAGGTCCTTTAGATAGCTCTGTTTGATTAATAACTGCCCTTTAGCACTAGCTGAATATTGGAGCTTCTTAATCTGCCACTATCTTGCTCCTACCCGCAAGATTACTTTATTTTTTTTACAATAAGAAAATGTATTTTCAAATTTATTTGCTCAAAAATATGCTAACTCCCCAAATATTATAAATTAAATTACCATATTTAAAATCAGCTATTACTGTTTCTCTTCTCATGCACATGTATGTCTTTTTTGTTCTTCATGTATTTTCATGCAATTTTTATTTTAATGCTCTTTAGGCATGTCATTAGTTGTTAGGAAAAGTTGGCTAAGCTACTTATGTATTATTATTCCTTAATAATTATATATAATATATATTGTTTTGTTTGCTATCTTAATCAAGTTATTAAATGTTTACAATGATCCACATATATCTTTTATAATATTTATTATATAAATATTTTATTTATTTATTAATATTTTATCTGTAACATTCCCAGATTATTTATATATGAGCTTGTTTGGGAAATAGGGAGAAAGGTGGTGTATTATAATAAAATAAATCATTTGAGTATGTGATTTTTCTTGAATTGTATAGAATTATGTTGTGTCAGTATAAATAAAGTTTACTCAGCTTTCTTCTCTGAGATTATAAGGTTCTATTTATGTACACAATAAGTTAGAAGATTAACTTATGTAACTGCAATAAAAATATGATGTTTGTTGAGTGCTTTTTTGGGATCCCTGACAGTACTCTCAGGCTTGATGATTCACTAGAAGAACTCACAGGATTCAGAAGAGCTGTTATAGTCACGATTATGGTTTATTACAGTGAAAAGATATAGTTTAAAATCATCCAAATAAAAAGGTGCATGAGGCAAAGTCCAGGAGAAACTAGCCATAAGCTTCCAAGAATCTCTTCCCATGGCATTGGAAAGTCATGTCTTTAATTCTCCCAGTATCATGTGTGACACGTTTTGGAAAATGATGCCAAACAATGAAGCTTACCCAAGCCTTAAACTCTGGAACTTTTATACATGTACTGAAGGAACTGAGGAAAAAAGAAACTCTCTTTTATTTTTGACAGTCAGCAAATACATGTGGGAAATATAAAATGTGATTTGATTTTTTATTTATGGTAGAATTAGCATTAAGGAAATTTAAAGAACCTAAACAAACTTTGACAACTGGAATTTTGTATTTAACAGGGATTGATGTAAGTTTGAAACATTGAGACCAATTTATAGATGCCTAACTAAGAAGCCATGACTTTGCCCATTGTCAGTGCTATTTGGCTTTTGTGCCTAGGTCATTACAATTTAAACAGTACCAACCCATTTGTCACACTGTACACCAATGCCAATGATCAACATGGATATATGGATGTGTGGACATATATTTTTATATATGACTACATATTTATTCATTTATCATATATATAAATGGCAATGAAACCACTTGTGGGAAGGACTACGTTAAAATGTGTATTTTACTAATTTTTATTTTGGCTTTCTAATAATAATATTCAATATAGTCTTCATATATTTTCTGATCATCAAATCTGTCTAGATGAAAAATATGCCTTTTGTATATAGTCAGACTTTTAGATTTGCCTATAATATATGAATACATATTTTTGCCCATTTTTTTTTTTTAAATTTAGATATTCTCTGCAGCAGATAGGTACCATATGATATTTATCTTTTTTACTAAAAACTGTTTCTGTCAATAAAAGTGAAAATATGCTATAAATTGAAATTTTCTTTCTTCCAATTTGAGGATCTTTTACCTGTTTATAATACTGAATTGTCTTTTAGAAAAGCTATTACATATGGATTATCCTCATGAAAACACATCGTCATTTCTTGTGTTTCTTTACTTAATGAGATTGTGTTTTCAAACACCTAAATGAAAAATGAAAAGTAGTGATTTCAAGACATATTTTGGGTAGTGTCATATGATGTTACAAAAATATATTTGAAATCATGATGGCTACCTTAGTTTCAGTTAAAACTTAAGCTTAGGCACCCATTGGTCCCATTTAACAAAACCCTCAGTAACTCATATATGCTAGGCATTATTCTATGCAAAATTGAAGCTAAAATAGATATCACATTTATCTTCATGAAACTTATAGGTAATAAAGAGATAAAAATTAAACTAATAATCATAAAAAAATACACTTATGAAAAAAATCTGTAAGGGAAGCTCTGGAAATTCAAATTAAGGCACACCACTATATTAATAAATGTATAGCAGAGAAATAAAACTTGAAGGAGATGTGAAGAGGGTTATTATAGAATTGGCTCATGTGACCATGGGGAGGGCAAGTCTAAATTCAATAAGGCAGGTGTAGCTGTTTAGCTTTATTTATGAATTCCAAAAATAGATAATGGATTATGTTTGTAAACCAGTCTGTTCCTCTGGGTGTGATTAAATTATGATTAGGGCTTTGATTGGGCCACATCAGTAGGGTGTTGAGTCCCTGCCCCTTGGTGGGTGGGGACTCATAGATAAAAGACATGACAAAGGACAGAGTTGGAGTTCTGATGCTGAGCTTTGAGCTGGAGCCTGGGAAGTGAACACACAGTAGAAGAACAAGAGGAATAGAGATGGCTCTTAGACATGGCAGAAGCCCTGGGGAGAGAGACAGAGCCATTCACCTGAAAATCTACAGCTGGACTTGTGGAGAGAGGCAAAGCCTAGAGAGCCTTATAGTCTGCACCTGACCTTATGGAGGAAACAGAGGAGCTGAGGCCAAAGAGAAGCAAGCCCTGGGAAGAGAGAAACCCAGGAAGCCTGAACACTCACAGATGTCGGCAGCCATCTTGCTCCAACAAATGGCAATAGACTTTGGTGAGGGAAGTAACTCATGCTTTATGGCCTGGTAACTGTGGACTTCCACCCCAAATAAATACCATTTATAAAAGCCAACAGATTTTTGGTGTTTTGCATCAGTAATCCCTTCACTGACTAAGACAGAGGCCATAAGTTGGGAATATTGATGAAAGTTTCTGTGAATTTCCTGGGAGAAACTGATGGGCTAAAGTAGAGATAGAAATTCTTGTTTCTGACTGCTGAAATCATCTATTTTCCTGTTAAGATCTGTAACTGATTGGATGAGACTTTTCTCATTCCCAAGGTAAACTTCTTTGTTGATCATAGGTAAGAACAGCCATAGATGTAATCAAGTGACTAATAATTTAAATCCATGATTACCCTCATAATAATAATCAGGTAAGTGCTTGTTTGGCTAAACAACTGGAAACCATAACGTAGCCATGTTAACACATGAAGTTAACCATCACGCTTAACCCTATCTCGTAGATTATTGAAATCTTCCATTTCATTCTCTATTTCATCTTTAATACCTTTTTTATATGATCTTCCTCTTCTTAAATATTGTATCTAGAAAGTCATTCTGTTAAATTTTTTAACTACTTCTGTGTTTCTATAGCATCCTTTTCTTTAAGTAATCTTTTTTTGTTTATTTGTTTTGTTGGTTTTTTTTTAGGCCAGTAAAAAGAATTTATTTGGGAAATGGGGGAAAGAACAGAGCTTGCTGAGAAATGGGAGAGAAAGATGGAAATACACAGCAAGACCTGGTGCAGGCCCATCTAGGCAGAGTGAGCTCTCTTTAGGTAATCTTATTGTTTCTCATGATTTAAAATCATGTGAACACTGATAAATCTTGCATATATATATATATATATATATATATGTGAGATTTTTATCTATATAGATATATAGATATATCCCTTATTCTATATTCAACTCTCTTCTTGAATATATTTTAATTCCATATTTAAGATGTCCAAACAAATATTTTTCCAAGTCTAATTACAGTAATTGCATCTCAATTCATGTACATTCTCAAGCCAAACCACTAGGATTATCCTTAGCTTCTCTCTTTTCCTCACACTCAACATTTAGTCCACAAACAAATTCTACCAGCATGACCTAAAAATTATCATCTTCAGCTCCTCCACTGCTGCTTCTCTAGTTCAAGACACAACCATCTCTCATCTTTGCAAAGTCAATAATCTCACTCTTGGTTTTTGTTGCTCGAAACCCTCTAAATTCTATCCTTCATTACCACCTAGAATCATATTTTCAAACTGCATTCAGTAAAATCCAAAGACCTTAGCTAGGCCTACCAACAAGAATATTTGTTGAGCTTTTTTTGGTTAACACTTGAACATTATTTTAAATTCACTTTCTCCTAATACACTCCACTCCACTGAACATATTTTATCCAACAAAACTTCAAACACACTACAGCCTCAGGTCCTTGGTATTTGTTGTTCCTGAAACTCTCTTTCACTTAGATAGTTATTTGGCTGCTTGGTCCATTGTTCCTATCATATGGCTTCATGTCACCTCCTTTGAAGAGGTCTTCTCTGGCCTCTATCTGAAATGGCAACTTTCAATATATTTTACCTTATCTTGCCTCATTATACTCATATATCATATGGATATATGAGATTAAATTTACATTCATTTCTTTATTTGTATTATCTTTCTTTCCAACCATAATCAGGCTTCATGAGGGCATGGGCTTTGTTTTTTTCCCCATTGTAGCTCTTGGCACATACTAGAACCTAATTTTGTTTTGAATGAATTAATTAGTAAATCTTCAGCTAAGAAATATTAGATTGTGAAGATTTTATAAAGCAAATGTCTTGGAAAAAATAATTAAAATAACCATCTATAGTGTCTTAACTTCCCAGTTTGTGATGTTTTGTTACAGGAGTCCTAGGAAATTAAGACACTATAGATTGCTATTCTTTTATTTAAAACTACTCTAAAAAAATCTCACAAAATTGGGACTTAAAAAACGGAAATTTATTGTATCACAATTCTGGAAACCAGGAGTTGGAAATCAAAGTATTGAAAAGACCATACTCCCTCTGACATCAGTAGTGAAGAATATACTCCATGCCTTTCCCCTGGTGTGTGGTGGCCCCACAAGCACAAAGCTCAATTTCTGCCTCATTGTCACATGGCTGGCTTCTTTCTCTCTCTGTATTTGTGTCTCTCTTTGTATTAGACAGGGTTCTCTTGGGAAACAGAATCAACAGGAGATATCTGTCAATAATTTGAGATTATATAAGAGTCTCTCATGTGAACGTGGGATGCACAAGTCCAGGTTCAGCAGGCCGGCTACAAACCAGGGGCTCCGATGAAAGTCCAGTGAAAGGTCCTTGATGAGTTTCTGGGAGAAGCTGGCTGTCCAAAGATGAGCTGGGAAATTCTCTCTGAATGTTGAAATCACTTCCCCTTTTAAGGCATTCAACTGATTGGATAAAAGCATCATCCATTGCTGATGCAATTTCCCTGATAGATACAGATGTAATCAGCCATCCGCTCAGTAAACTCACTGGTGATAGAAGTCCACAAATGCTCTTGTATTACAATTAGCCCAGTGCTTGCTGGACCAAACACTTGGACACAATTACCTGGCCGAGTTGACACAATAGCCTAACCATCACACTCTCCCTTTCTTATAAAGACAACAGTTATATTGGATTAGGGGATTTTCCTCCAGTGTGACCTCATCTTCATTTATCTAATTCCATCTCTAATGACTTCATTTGCAAATAAGGTCACATTCTGAGGTACTAGCTATTAGGACTTCAACATAGTTTTTAGGGAGACACAATTTAACCCATAACATATGTTTGTGAGGAAACTTGGAAGAGCAAACTTATGAAAGAATAAAATGATGTTTTAGATTCTTAACACTTAGACACTGCTTGCAGTGAATATAATCACATCTCTTAAAAGCCGAAAGAAATACCCCAAAGGAAGATAAAAAGAGCAGAGAATGATGTGGAAATATTAAGAAGAAAGAACAGAAACATATTGCGGGTTACTACATGGTTTGAAAAATAAGAAATATATTGAAAAATAATCAGTGATAGACTACATCTAAAGACGATTTAAAATTCTGTATTCATTTGAATAATGCCATAAATATTTGGATATTTAATCTTATTAAATGATAGTTGATTATATAAGATTGTAAATTTTGTAATTTATATTTGTTAATGACATTGTTGAGAATTGTATTCATGCCAATGAATAAATCATAGTTTCTTCAGCAATAAAACATTGACTTTTATTTTTTCTATGCTTTCTCTTTAAATAATTTTAGTATGTACTAGCAGATAAAAATATATGTAAGTTAATTGATTTCATAGCAATAATTCGTTAGTTTAAATAATATATTAAAATATGATGTGTAAACTATAAATTATCTTATAAATATCATTACTTAACTATTAACACCTTGTAGGAACTTTAAATCAAATTATTACACAAAAATAAAGTCAAAAGAGTCCAACTAATAGAGCAAGGATTTTTTTTTTCTTTCTCAGAGGGAAATAAACTGAACATTCATATATTCATTATTTGTCTTTATCTATGCAACTAACTAAACATGAAATATATCTTGCATTTGTATTTTTATTAGCTTAGGTTTTCATATTTGAACAAAAATATTAATGCATCTTTAGTTTTAATTTTACCATGTGGATATACATTTTGAAAATCAGAGCTCATCCAAAATGATTTCCAAAAACAGATTGGGAAATTATGCTACAAATCCTGATCATGGACTGGAGTTTTCTTATGTTCTTTCATTTAAAACAAAACAAGAAAAAATGACAACAGGAAAAAATAAACTCTTACAAAAATCATAGTATTCTTACTATATACTTCAAAAGATCATGAATTTATGTACATAAACAGTTATTTTTTAGAGTGGAATGAAATTTAAAGATCATTTAGTCCCATTTGTCCTTTTTTAATGATAAGTACAATTCTGCAATTTCTTATCCCATTCAAAAGATGTCTTCTCACACTCATCACTTAACAAGAGACAATCCAATGAATGTTTGATGTTGCCTTTGATACAAGAAATGCAAATATATGATGTAGACTAACTTTTTAAGAATTAATTCTCAGATATATATAAATTCTAGGGTAAGTAAACTTACAAAAGTTTTCGTATAATTGGTCTAATATTATGTAAGTTTATTTGCTTAAAACTTATCTTCCCCTAAAAACAAAAATTCTCAATATTGTGCTAAGAATTTTCCAAAAATTCACCTCCTTTTTTAAAAGGGATTTTTTAAAGACAGTATTGTTTTCTTCACTTTAAGGAGTCTTTGTTGGTAAAGCTATAGTATTTTATATTCCAGGGAACATAAATGAATAAATAAAAATTTCAAGGGAAGATATCAGAGTTGTGTGTAGGTGATAACTTGAATCAGAACAGAATAGTAACACAAAGTTTTAATTACTGATAGACCCTGTATTAGTCATGGTTGTCTAGAGAAACAAAACTGGCAGGAGATATGTGTAAATATTATAAGATTTTTAAAAATTGTCCCATGCAACTGGGGGTGCAAAAGTCCAAATTCTGTAGGGCAGACTAGAAGCTGGGAATTCCAAAGAAGGTTTTAATTAAATCCCCAGGAGAAGCTGGCTGCCTGAAGTAGAGCTGGAAATTCTCTCTTCTGACTGCTGAAATCATCACTTCTCTTTTTAAAATCTTCAACTGATTGGATGAAATGTCTCTCATTGTTCAAGGTAATTTATTCAATTCATTGCATATGTAATTAGCCATAGATGCAATCAACTTGCTGATTATTTAAGTCCATGAAATTTCCTCACAGTAACAATCAGGTCAGTGCTTGCTTTAAAAAACAACTGGAAACCTTTATCTAACCATTGTGACACATGACCCTAGCAATCCCAGTCCACCCCTTGTCTGTTAGATAGCCATACACATCACCTTAAACCAGGGGTTCTTAACCTTTTTTGTTCACGGACCCCTTTGCTAGTCAGGTGAAAACCACCAACCTCTTTCTAAGTTCACACTATACTGTGTGTTGTTTAATAAATATATCACGCCCACACCAACATGTCCCCACAAGAATAATGTTGTTTTTTTTTTAATTTGAATTCAAGTTCACAGACCCCTTGTTAAGAACCCCTGCCTTAAACCAAGCTTAATCTTTAAATAAAAAACAAAAGTAGACATATTTTTGGCTAAAAATACTCAACTGTCCTGTGTACAACTGGAAACACACTAAATCTTTCCAAAATAGAAGTAGACCTTTAGGTAATATTCACGTTTAACCTTGATATCTAATAACTTAAATAAGTTTTATGACATGAAACTAACACAACTTATATCATACGACAAGGGGGAAGGATAGGAAAGAAAAAAAGATATTTTCTTTATGTACATATGCAAAAATATTCATAACAAAAACATGGAAGAAATATACATAAAAATTTCAGTCCTCATTTCTGTAACTTGTCACATGATCATAGATCATATTTATCCCTACCTTCTTCCACTACCCATACATGTTCCCTTACCCTCAGTAAGGACCTCAGCTGGCAAGGTTCTTTGCTTGGTGGGGTTACCCAGACCTTCATTCCTGAAGTTTGTGGGCTATTGTCAGTCCTGCCTGGATAGAGATTTTGCAGCTATCCATTAACTTTAATCAAAGGACTTGGTAGTACTAAGAGAAAACTCATAGGATCTCCTGTATTCCAGGCAAACTCTTCTTTACTTCCATTGTGTAGGTGCAGTCCTATTACCCCTTGAGAGTCAGGATCAATCACCCCAGCCAGTACAGTAATTCTCCTTTTTGCCTGTTGATTTGGATGCATGAGGAGCCCAAAGTCACCCTGTGGCAGTCTTAATTAACAATTTGATGGGATCATTGCTATATCTCCTGGTGGAAGTACTATTCCTTTTGGAACTAAGACCTGTAGACTCGAAGAGCTTGAGGTTGTAGGGACAGGAAGCAAAAAATTTCCAGTGGATCACTAGGGATAATTGTAAATTGTAATTCTCCTGGCTATGGGAGAAAGAGCGCCATAGAATGGATGCTGATTTAGAGCATGCAAAACCTCTTGGAGAATACTATCCAAACCCTGTAAGATATTGCCACTTATTTGGTGCCATAACTGGGTGTTCAAAAAACTACTCCTTCATTCTATCAATCCAGCTGCATCAGGATGATGGGGAACATACTAAGTCCTATGAATTCCATGAGTAAGTGCCCATTCCCACACATCATTTGTTATAAAATGGGTTTCCTGATCAGAAACAATGCTGTGAGCAATAACATGTTGGTGGTTAAGGCATTCTGTAAGTCCACAGATGGTAGTTTTGGCAGAAGTATTACATGTAGGCAAGGTAAACCCATTTCCAGAGTATGTGTTTATTCCAGTTAGACCAAGTCTCAGCCCCCTCCATGATGAGAGTGGCCCAATATAATCAACCAGTTACCAGAGAGCAGGCTGAACACTTTGGGAAATAGTGCTAAATTGGGGATTGGGTAAGTCTGTGCTCCTGGAAGATTGGGAACTCAGCAGCGGCTGTAGCCAGTTAAGCTTTGGAGAAAGGAAGTCCATGCTGCTGAGAATATGCATAACCTCCTTCCTTACCACCATTGCCACTTTGTTTATGAGCCCGTTATGAAATGACAGGAATGGATGGGGAAAGAGGCCAACTCGTATCCACAGGACATGTTATCTTATTCACTTGATTATTAAAATATTCTTTTGCTGAAATGACCTTCTGGTAAGCATTCCCATGGGACACACATTTCTACATGTTTATGCCCTCTCTAAAAGGCCTAGTAAGATGACCATTCCCTGAACCTCTTTGTCACCAATTTTCCAGTCATGTTCCTTCCATGTCCCTGACCACCCAGAAAAACCATTGGCCACAACCCATGAATCAGTATTCAAATGCACCTCTGGCCATTTCTCCTTCCAAGCAAAATGAGCAATCAGGTACACTGATTAAATTTCCTCCCACTAAGAGGATTCTTCTCATCACTGTCCTTCAGGGACTTCCCAGAGAGAGGATGCAGTTCTGCAATTGTCAGCTTTTGGGGTGATACCTGCATATCATCCAGAAGCATATGTAAACCAGTCCTGAATTTTCTCTTCCTCAGTCAAATGATTTTTGGGAATTCCCCAAGAGGCCATAGCTGTGGGCTGGGAAATAGAAGGTAATATGGCAGCAGTGGGTGCCAGAGGCATTTGGGCCACTTCCATACGTAATTTAATTGTGCCTTCAGGATCCAATAAAGCCCTATCTCACATATACCACTTCCGTTTTATGATGGAGTGTTGTACATTCCCTATTTTATGGCTTGGTGGGTCAGACAACACCTAGTTCATGACAGGCAACTCAGATAACTTAGCCATTGGTTAAGCCTTTGGAATCTACAAAGGCCCAGTAGCAAGCCAAAAGCGGTTTCTCAAAAAGAAAGTATTTATCTGCAGATGATGTCAGGGCTTTGCTCCAAAATCTTAAGGTTCTGCATTGTGGTTCTCCTTATAGGGACCTGTCAAAGTCTCCAGACAGTATTTCTATTTGCCACTGACATTCCAGCACATTTGAATCCGCTCATCACATGGCCCAAGTGGCAGAATATATTGCACAGCAGCCTGGAATTGTCACAGAACCTCCTCTTGCTCTGGTCCCCACTCAAAACTAGCAGCTTTTCTGGTCACTTGATAAATGGATCATTGTAGCACACCCAAATGAATACTGTGTGGTCTCTAAAATCCCAAGAGACCAACTAGGCATTGTGACCCACTTTTTTAAAAGATCTTTATTTATTTATTTATTCCCACCCCTCATTGTTTTGTACTTGCTGTATCTGTTCGTCTTCCTTGTTTCTTTAGTAGGCACCTGGAACTGAACCCATGACCTCTGATGTGGTAGTTAGGCACCTAATCACTTGAGCCACCTGCGTTCCTTGCTTTGTTGTGTCTCTTATTATGATTTTTTCCTTCTTGTGTTGCTGTTGCATCAGCTTGCCGTACCTGCCCATTGCTTCAGCTCACTGTCTTGCTCATCTTCTTTAGGAGGTACCAGGAACCTCTGCTCCCTGCTTTTGTTGTGTCTCTCATTATGTCTTTCTTCTTTTGTCTCTTGTTGCATCATCTTGTTGGATAAGCTTGCTGCACCTGCCCATCACACCAGCTCACTGTCTTCTTTAGGCAGCACTGGGAACTGAACTACAGAACTCCCATGTGGTAGGTGGGAACTCAATTGCTTGAGCCACATCCGCTTCCTGGTGACCATATTTTAATCACAGGAGGGGCCAGATGCAATAGCTTATCCCTCACATTAGAAAGGAAATTTCAACATAACCCACACAATTGGACAACTAGAAATTTCACTAAGGTGGAAAGCTACTGTATTTTTGTTGGATTTATCTCCTATTCTTTGACAAGCATTTGCTTTACCAGTAAGTCTAGAGTAGTGGCTACTTCTTGCTCATTAGATCCAGTCAACATGATATCATCAATATAATGGACCAGTTTGATGTCTCATAGAAGGAGAGATGATCAAGGTCCATGCAGACACGGTTATGACGGAGGGCTAGAGAGTTAATATAACTCTTAGGTTGGACAGTGAAAATTTATTGCTGGCTTTGTCGGCTGAAGTTGAACGGCATCTGGTGGTCTTTACTAACAATAATTGAGAAAAAAGTATTTGCTAGAGCAATAGCTGCATACCAGGTACCAGGGTTTGTGTTGATTTGCTCAAGAAATAAGAAGATGGATTTAGTCTCACAATTTTATTTCTCACAGTCCTGGTGAAAGGTGTGTCCTCTAGACATTTCTGGGGTGGGTTAGCATGTCTTAAATGATAAATATACCTTTACATTCCAATCTCTCTAAGCCTTTGGATTCCCTCAACTACATTATACAATGGTGGTTTTGGCATTTTGACTTCAGGTAATGTTAACCATGATTTAGTCCATGTTTCAGCCAGCCTCTTGGACAATCTGCTAGAATCCTTTCTAACCCTGCAAGTTACAACACTGAATTCAGAGTCTTTCCTCAATGGGTACATATCTGTAAATTCTGCCTGATCCAACTTTATATTCCTTTCTCCATTATCCCACACCCTTAGTATCCTTTCCCACAGATATTCCTCTTATTTCTGTTTTTATAAATTTAAAAAAGTCATGCAGTTCTTTTGGAGTATAGTATACTTCCCCATAGGTCACATTTTGTACCTCACCTTTTGAGACTTGTGACTTCAATCTAGTTATAAGTCTGGAAAAAAAGAGGGGTGGTGGAGGTGGGTCATGATAAGAATTAGAAGTGTCTTGCAAGCCAATTACCTCAGAGGATTCTGTTGCAGTTTCTCCTGGTAAATCAGGATTTATCTCTTCAGACAGAGGAGTGAGGGCTGTTTCTTCAGGGGAGGTGGTTACAGGTTTATCAAGCACAATAGGGCTAAGCTCTTCAGGTAGAGGTTGGATAGAAGATGACTCAGGGCAAACTGGAAGTCAGGAATCTGTTTCTTCAGGGCTTGCTGGAGATATGGTGGTTGTTTCTTCAAGGCAGACCAGTATAGGTTTATCTGGAAACTACTCATTAGAATCTAGGGTTACTATGTCCCTACTGCCATCAATATCAACCCATATATCCCATTCCAACTTTCAGGTTCCCATTCCTTTCTAATCAATGCCCTCACTTTAACAGCAGACACCCTGCAAGGTTGGGAATTTACTTTATATTGTAATTCTTCCACTCACACAATGAGACTGTGACTCTGATTTTCATAGATCTCAAGTCTGTGGCTCTATGATATAAGATTTTCTTTTAAGGCACACAAAGAAACTTTCACATCCTTCATTCAGTGCTTCAGTTACAAATTTGAAGGCTTTAGCTTTTTCCTTTCTTTTGTAACTGTATCCAGCAAATTTAGAAACAACCAGCCAATATCATACCGTTTAACTCCATAAAACTCTTGTAAAGTGTCAAAAACACTCTCAGACAGAGCCTTGTCTCTTGTAAGCATTTGAGTAGCTATATCCAGTGGTGATATTTTGCATACCTCTATTGCCAACTCATGCTATCATCTTGATTGCTGGAAATAGAGTTCTTAGTGCCTTTGAATCTAAACAGAGTAGATAGCCAATTGCAAAAACCACAGAAGCAATTCAGAAATCCCATTTTTAAGAATCCGTTTCTCAAGAAACAACCCTGGTACCAAAGTTGTATTAGTTGGAGTTATCTAGGGAAAGAGAACCAACAGAAGATATCTGTAAATACCATGGAATTTTATAAGATTGTCTCATGTGACTGTGGGTGTGCACAAATTTAAATTCCATAAAGCAGACTGCAAACCAAAAACTCTGGGGAAGGTTTTTGGTGAATTCCTCAGGAGAAGCTAACTGGCTGAAGTAGAAATGGAATTCTCTTATGACAGCTAAATTCCTCACTTCTTGTTAAAACCTTCAACTGATTATTAGAAACATCTCTCATTGCTGAAGGCAATCTCCTCAGTTGATTGTAGATATAATCATCCATGGATGCAATCAACTTACTAATGATTTAAATCCAGGAAATGTCCTCACAGCTACAATTAAGCCAGTGCTTGCTTGACCAAACAACTGGATGCCATTACCTTACAACGTTGACACATGAACCTAACCATCACAATAAGTATCTAATTGTCAAGATTGTTCTTTGAGGAAAGAATAAACAGTTTTAACTGTGATGCAGCTGCACTAAAGTATGGTAACTTGTCATGAACTTCTAAGGGTTGTTTTAGTTTGCAAGGCTGCAGATAGCAATATACCAGAAATGGCAGAAATGGGTTAACTTTTACAAGGGGGATTTATTGGGTTGCAAGCTTACAGTTCTGAGGCTGTGAAAATGTCCAAAGCAAGGTATCAAGTGATGTTCTCTCCCTGAAGGCCTTTTGCCAGAGATATTGGGCTCCTCTTTAAAATGGGAAGGCACTAGGTGGCGTCTATCTTTTCTTCCATTTCTAGTCACTTACAGCTTTCTGCTTTCCATGGCTTCCTCTATCAGCTTTGTTTGTTTGTTTGTTTGTTTGTTTCTCTCAATTTCTTGCTCATAGTCATGCTGTTTATAAAAGATTCCAAAAAGAGAGTTAAGACCTATTCTGGATCACAACTTAATGAATTTATATTATCAAAAGACCCTTAACTGAAGTTATCTAATCAAAAGTCACCAATACAATAAGTTCACACACATGAGAATGGATTAGCTCTAAGAACATGATTTTCTGGGGGCCATCCAGTTTCAGCCTTCACAGATTGCAAAAGGTTACCCCAAATGATATAAAAGATGAAGTTGCCCCATAGTTAAAGGTTCCGTGAGCTGAGGTTCTTCATACTCACTGCCTGAGTTTCCTAGGACAACAGTACTACAAACTGGATGACTTAAAACCACAGAAATTGATTGTCACATACTTCTGAAGCCTAGAAATTTGACATCAAGTTGTCAAAAGGGCCGTGCATCCTCTTAAATCTGTAAGGAGAATTCTTCCTTGCCTCTTCTGCTTTTGGCAGTTTTCCTACAACCCCTGTATTTCACTGACTTAAAGCATTTCAATCTATACCTCCATTGTTACAAGGCATTCTCCCCTTTGTCCATCTGTATCTTCTCCTTTAATTTTAAGGATACCATTCATATTGAAATAGGAGTCCACCCTGCTCCAGCATGACCTGTTTTAATTTAACTGATTCCATCTTCAATGACTCTATTTCCAAATAAGTCATAATCTGAGATTCTGGGTGTTAGTCTTTCAACATATCTTTTTGGAGACTCAGTTCAACCCATAACACACACCCAGACTAATTTCTCATGTTGATAAACACCCTGAGGATTTGAGTGGATTTTAGGTTACTATGTATAGTTTTCATATTATATTTCTACAATTCTATATCGTTTTATGCTATATTATTTTTGGTCCTGTATTCTTTTTTTAAAAAAAGAAACTTAGTAAACTTGATATGTCATGTAACTTGTATCTATGTGTTTGCTTATCTGAAACCAGATACACTATTGCTGCTCAAGCAAAGTGGGCATTACAAATTCTTTCCTTTAAGAATAGGAAAAATGAAACAAAACAGACAATGATGTTTGCAAAAATTTGAAACAAATGGTGGAGAGAAAGTAAACTGATAGCACAACTTTATAAAACTGTTTGCAAAATCTGTTAATGCAGAATATAAACATAATCTGGTGACCTAGAAATCCTACTCCTAAATATCCCTTATCCAAAAGACCAAAACATTGTGCAATAATTATCACAGCTGCATTACCTGTAATATATAGTCCAATTCTTTGAAAAGACCAAATGTTCATCATCTGTAGAATAGATTTATAAGTGATTGTATTTTCCTATAAGGGAACACTGCAATGAAAATAAACTTCAACTACATCCAGCAACATGGATGAACTCATAAACATAATTTTGAATAGAATAAACAAAAATATATAGTGTATGATTCCATTTATATAAATTTCAAATGAGGCAAAGATATTCCATGGAACTGGAATCCAGATTAATTATTATATTATCTGAGAAAAGCACAAAAAAACGCTTCTGGAATAAAAGATAAAATTCTATTTTTTGACATGAGGATACCGATAGCAGCTTCCTCATAGTGTTGTGAGAAGAATAAATTAGTGAGTGCATATATACCTTAACCCACTGCGTGGCGTATAGGAAATACACAATAAATATCACTTTTCCCTTTTGGAAAAATCAAGTGGACCTGAGGATAAAGAGTTTGGTACCTGGAATCATATAGAATTGTATTTATATTATGGCTCTACTGATTAGTAGTTCTATGATCTTAGTCAATCAATTTTACCTCAATAAACTTCAGTTTTCCATTTGAATGAAATAACTAGCTTAATAGTTTTACTGCAATGCTTACATGAAATAATGCATAAAATACTTAGAACACAGGACACAGGCAAAACAGGTAAAAATAGTTATTATTTATAATGCAATAAGACATATATGGTTATAATTAGTCTAAAACTGAGAGAATTTCAGAAAAATTTGTAATGTATTTATAACACCCTGTCTATTCCAGCTCAGAAAGAAAAACTAATTTATTACAGCATTGTGAAGAGAGGAAATCATTATCCTTTTTTTTCCTCCTTACAATCGTTTTGTTTTACTTGTCTACTACACATCAATGTGTCCAGTATTGAAGGATCCTTAATATAATTTTGTCAACAGCCTCAATAAAAAAAAAAATGTGATACTACCTGGATTTTAAATAGCTTCTCAGAAAGAATTAAATAAAGGAAATATAGTCAAATTAATTGCTAAATATTGCTTAATAGTGATTTATTGAATGTGTGCCAAGCTTTTGAATTGGATTTGAACACACTTATCTATCTACATAGCTCCGCCTATCTCTCTATATCTTTTTCACTTCTATTAGTGTTTTATTTTAAATGTAACACATTCATTCACGCTCATTTCCTATTTTTCATAGTGAAAAGATGGTTCTTGTGAATTCTTGAATCATTGATATATCTGTGAACTACAAAATAGGGTTATGTTAGAACATAGCAAACAAATTAGGTTAACAATTTGCTGGACTGGTACAAAATATTCATGTCTGTTATAATGGCTCTCTGAAGGAAAGTTTTGGTGCCATTTTCTATCCAAAATAAATTTTAAAAATTTTGATTAATTTATTCTAAAAATTTCAAGAGAGCTAGAAAGATGGTATCAGTGTTCTGTTGTGATTAGAAAGCTGACATCTTCTCCATCTTTCTGCTCTTTCTTCTTATATCATGTTTTTTGGAACCTCAATCCCTTCCCAATTGTGTAGATTTGTTTTCCACCAAAACAAAGACTGAGTAAAAGATTTGGTTGAGGGAAGCTTGTTAGAATGTGAATTCCAGGACCTGTGAAGCTAGAGATGGAGAGAGAGAGACAGAGATGGAGGAAAAGTCAAGATAATTGTGTGCTATTGAATTTCAGTGCTATGGGTAATGGGGCTCAGTATTCCTGGGATCTCTGAAAAGTGTATGGAAAAACAGGAGACCAGAGCCTTTGTTCACTGTAAGGAGCTATATTGTGTTAACGGTAGCCCAGGGAAATAATACAGAAACTTAGGCAGTGCATCCTTGATATAAAATGTAAAGAAAATAAAGTCATGCTAGTTTGCACTGTACATATCTCTGGCTGATATGAAAAGTGGGTTGAGGGAATATAGAGACAATACTAAAAGTGTCTGTGATAGTTTATCCTTTGCACCATTTATATACATTCTGTCATCAAGTCTTCAAGTTAGTAGCCAGGATTAATCTATGTAGACGTCATAATACACAAGGATAGTTAAAACAATCTACATTCACTGTAAGTCATATTCCTTGAATGCCCCACACAGATTTTCTTCACCCATGGCCAGAACTTTGGCTGGTCTAATTTGTTTGATTTGTAGAAAGACACAGACCTATATTATTTGGAGGTATGAACTCTTGGTTGCCTTGATCTTGTAATTGTGGCCAAGGCCCATAATGTTAGTACTGAGTCTAGAAGCACTAAAAGATAGAGGAGTGCACCCCTGTTAATAAGCCTTCCATTCTTTAGCCATATATTCTGCCTTTATGGCCTCTAATCCCCATTTAACACCCTCAAAAGCCTCTCACAAATGTACTCTTTCTGTTCCTGTCCATATATATTAACCAGGTTCTACACTTATTTTGGTAAATAACTGTTCCTTCTGGAATAGGGATTTTAATTTTCCACTTGGGTTATGTTGATACCTCTGCCAAGTTATTTGACTTATTATCAGGGAAGGGAGGCAAGGACAGGCCTAGAAAAGGACAGGAATTGTATTGAATGTTCCTGCTGCATGTAAAACATTGCACTTTCTACAATCTATTAAGGTGAAGGGAAGTGTTTTGCTGAATTTTGGGATTCAGAACAAGATGGATGTTAATGTTTCTTAGGTATATCTTCTGGAATGTTTCTATGACAGACTGCAGGATGCCATTCCTTTCCTATCTGACATTGATTTTAGTGGGAAAATCTTACAAAGCCTTTGCATTGTCTCCTATGCAGCTCTAAGCTTATGATTTAATGCTGGACATGATTTTTATTAACAGGATACATTTCAGCAACAGAAGATAAGTAAATCTTTAAATTGTATTGTAGGGGACTTTTGATTTCAACACAGGAACTAAGTTTACAGTTTTAGAACAATTTCTTTCTTTAAGGTGTCCAATGTATTTAATAGGAACCACCAACTTCTCAATTCTTATAATTGTTATTGCTTCCATTCAAATCAAGTGCTAAAGATACTGCACAATCCATTTTTGCTGCCCTTCTATTTCCACTTCATGCCAGTTTACCACTGGTTAGAGGTTCAATAATTGTTATGGAGAAAACTTCTAATATTTTATCAGCTCCTGAATTCCCAAAAGCAATAAGGTCCTAATAGTGCTTTGATCTTTGAGTTAGCCAGATCCAGATTCTCTTTCTGAGGGTCAGCTTTCAATGGCTAATTCAGGTTCCAATAATCTTAATTTGTGTTACACAAAACAAGAATATAAGATAAAAATTTTATATATTTTTCAATAATAATACTATTTACATAAATGAAAATACTTTACTGTGGTCTATGGTTGGTGGCAAGGCCCCAGGATGTGTAAGTCCATTGAGGGTGGTGGGCCACACTTGTGGGAGATGTTTGTGTGGAACGTGGTGGGAGGTGTGGGGGTTGGGCAACATGGGAATCCCAGTGGGTTCTGTGTAATATTTTCGGTAATCTAAGCACCTCTTAAAATATATTTATATATATATAAATTTAAAAAAATTAAAAAAGAAAAAAAATATCTAAGAAGAGTTAAAAAAAAAAAGAAATATTACTGAGTAAGGAAATCAGAGATAAGAAGAAATATCTAATGTAAGGGTACATAAGGGTACATAATAAAGGCTGGTGTTGTAGGCAACAGGTACTCAAGTGTCTGCAACCTCTAAGAATAATATTCTTTTTTTTCTTTATTTTTAAAGAAGCTTTAGATTACATAAATGTTACATCAAAAATATTGGGGAATTCTCACATACCTCACCTCCATACACAAACTTTTCCTCATTAACAACATCTTTAATTACTGTGGTACATTTGTTACAATTGATGAGCACCTATTGAAGCATTGCTACTAACCATGGTCTATAGTTTACATTACGTTTTACACTTTGCACCACACAATTTTATAGGTTTTGATGAAATGTATCATGGCCTGTATCTGCCATTACAATATCATGCAGAACAATTTCAATGTCCCCCAAATGTCCCATGTTATACCTATTCTTCCCTCCCTATCCCCTCAGAAACTCTGGTGACCACTGTCTTAATATCAATGTTATAATCTCTTCCATTACTAGAATAATAAGTCTACTTTTGTCCATATTTGCATTCCCTCTTTATGTTTGTTCATTCCTCAGTCTTGAGGTTTTGGGGATGATGATGCCCACTCTGCTTCCTATTGAGAGGAGGCTTAGATCCCATGGGGCAGATGGATGGAACTATCTCGCTAGCAACTGTAGACACTCTGTTTTTTGGGATGGGCATTGTCCATCATCATCTTTTTTGTTAGTTGTCCTGTGCAAGTTCAATGAACTAGAGAGTAGCTGTTGGCTGCAACTCTGCCGAGATTTAGGGCTCAACCAGCATATGAGCAGCCTGAAGATTTAACTCTCTGGGACATATATTTAATGGGTAAAGTGCTGATTATAGGTTCCAATAAAAAGGGCAGAAGAACCATCTGTAGGAAATTATAAATGAGTCTAACTCTGATACATTGGGGAGATAGGAGTTCATATGTTCTAAGGTAAGCCCCACTGACTGGGTCCAATTTCCTGGGCTTGTCAGCCCTGCCTGTAGTTTCTAGATGTCTGTAGAGCCATCAGGAGCACCCCTGCTTGCGACATTGTTTCATATGGACATCAGGGAGATCCCCCTGAGAGGTGCCTAAGCGTCACCTCTGGAATGACCTCCTGACTCACTTTGAAATCTCTTAGCCATAAAAACTCATTTGTATTTATTATTTCCTTCTTTTAGTCAAGGCCCCCTTCCAAATGTGTCACTAGTTGGTGCTTGGTAATAATCCCTCGTGCCCCATCCCCAGGGGTCACGTTCGACACCGGGGAGAAGGTAATAAGCTTATATGATTCATTTGGCTCAGAGAGAGTCCACATTTGACCAACAAGGAGGCTTTCAGGAGGTAACTCTTAGATAATAAATAATACTAGACTAAGTTTCAATTTCATAAGAACAAGGTTCATAAGTACAAGCATCAGTATCAAGGGCCTGGCATGTTGGTTTCTCCTCCTTCACTAGGCACTGCCCATGTACTCCAGAGATTCCTGACATTCTATTAGAGAATGTAGCTGGACTCCCCAGGATGGTAACTCAATATTCCATTGGTTATTGAATGGGTCTCCACCCATTGAGACAACAACTTGTGACCACATTAACACATTCATACTCTATAGAATGGGCCATGCCCCAGCTGGACCCCTCCCCACACATCCCCCCCACTGACACTCATACCATTGATCCTTCCATCAAAGTTGCAACCCTCCCCAAAAACAAAGCCAAAATTCTTTTTTTGCTTTGTGTCTTTCATCACCATGAGATCTGTTATCTTTTAAGTATAATGACAATTTCTTCTATATGTTTCCACAGCATATTATTTTTTTCACTTTATTTTCAAAAAAACTTTAGCTTACAGAAAAGTCACATATAAAATATAGGGGGTTCCCACATATCTCACCCACTTCTCCCACATTTTCCTCTATTAATAACATCTTACATGAATATGGTACATGTAATATGGTACATTCATGTACCATGTACATGAATATGTATATTCATGTATTGTAGTATTGTAGTATTGCTACTAACCATGGTCAACTTTACATCATGGTTTTCATTTTGCACTGTACATGTTTATAAGTTTTGACAAAATGTGTAATAACCTGTGAATATTATTTCTTTTGACAGATGGAAGATGGGTGCATGTATTTATCTGTCTCCGATTCTCCATTTTTGCGAATTATAGTGAGGAGGGAGAGTTAGCTCACACACACTTTTGGGCTGCACTTGTAAGCTGGGAGAAATTGCTATTTTTATATCAGAGACTACTGTTGCACAGAATGTGGAAAGCCTTTTCACACTGACTGGAGCATTGTCAAGGAGAAGAAAATTAGACCTGTCCATGACAGCTGTAGCTTCAATAAAAGATTGAGGGATATGATACTAGAAACTAGAGAAATCTGCTATAGTTTCAGTTCAAGTACAATGCTGGAAAACACATGAGCTAAATAAGGAGTGGAGAAGGAAATAAATTGAAAGATGGATCCTAGAGCTTCAGTTTCAAAATTCTTTTTCTTTTCCCCTATTGTTCTAGGTTGACCAACGTTTAGCTATCTGTGTAATACATCCCTGCATATCCATCCATGCAGTGTCTATCTATCTAAATAAAGCAATACTTTCCATTTTACATTAATTTCATCATGCATTAGTAATTTTTATGTATCATTATAACTAGAGAAAATTAAATGATGGGTCTCAATCAAGAAAGAATAAAGTATTTTGAAAGAAAATAAACTGAAATTTAATATTTGTGTAATTATGAGTATATATACATACATTCATATGCAAATTTATGTATTTTTTTCTGTTCAAAGTATAAGCATAGTTTCTGTTTAAACATCCCTTGTTTTGATTATGAAAAGTGTTTTTTTGTTTTTTAATATATTTTTATTTAAAAATTGATATTTAGATGAAAAAAGTTAAAACATAAGAAAAAATAAGATAGAAAAAACAATGAGTTTAGTTTTTACAATTGTTTCCATCCCAAAGTAATGTTCATTAAGTAAAATTAAAGAAAAACATATTTTACAAAATTCAACATGTTTAGGATATTTTATCTAAATACATTTTCAGTTTCATACATATGAATTTTCCTCATATTTAAATCATAAAAATGTATAAATTGTTATCACCATGGTGTTTAGATTTATATATCTTTATAGGAATTAGTTTATGAACATTATGAAAATTCTACACAACTTTAAAGTAGTTGAAATAAATCACCATTGGACATTAATAGTTCTGAAAATAAAAACAATAAAAATCTTCATGTAGATAAACAGCTCTTGAAATGATAATTTCCAAGTCAAAAATCCTGAAAAAAATGCAGAAAGGAATGCAATAATAAACAGGTAAAGAAAATATAGCATTTGGATATATATTTGATATAATTACTTATAATGACATTTTTTGTTTTTCAAAAGCAAATAATATCTAGGCAAGATTTTCCCTTAAAGATGATGTGGTATTTTTACATGGATGTACCTTTCTTTTTTATCCCAATGTCTTTATCCTATACAATGATTATTAAGTAAAGTCACTTGATTGACAATGAGGCTTATTCTTATTATCCTTTTGTAAGGTTGGAAACAATCCTAGCAAGAATAAACTCTACCTCCAAATGGTAATCATCATGTATCCCTTTTATAATACGTAGTTTTCATAGTAATCAGCCTCTCTACAGTACACAAGTGTGATTCCCCAAAGTCTGTTGAAAACACACTCCAGTGCATTTGTTTTAATTTGCCAGGGCTGCTACAACAAATATAGCAAACTGATTGACTTTTAAACAAAAGGATTTTTTGTCTCACAGTTTTGGAGTGTGAGCAGGATAATGAATTCTGCAAAGTCTGTAGTGTTCTGGTTCATAACTTATTCTCTAATCCCCTCACAGAGCCATCTGTCTCCTGTCTCCTATTAACTCTGTGTCCACATTCCCTTTGATTATAAGGATTCCAGTCAAATTGGAGTAAGCCCCACCTTGTTCAGTTTGGCCTCACCTTGGCTATTATGATCATCAAAGATCCTATTTGCAAATGAGGTCAGATACATAAGACCAGTGGTAGAACTTGAACATATTTATATGAGGGAGATGATTCAATCCAATAACAGCCTTTACATGTTTTCCCAATAATGTTAGCATTATTTAAACAGGAAATTTGTTTTACACATCATACTATTGAAGTGGTTAACTTAGTATTGATTACACATAACCACATATAGTTTGTACTGGTTATTTAACAATTATTGTTTGAATTTATTTTAGTAATCCGTCACTATTAGCAAGATCAAAGCAGAAAGCAATTATGACTGAAAAGTACAAATACCACATATAGTTATAAGTTCTTATCTCTAAAATTTAGTAAAAAAGAAATTCAGACTACAATATCCTGAGAAACTTGAAACACTTTAAATTTTACCAAAGTCTCTATAGATGAAAATTTTTGAGTAATGAAAATATCATTGTCAATATCATTGATTGATCTATATTTCTAAGGAAAAAAAAACATATTTCATCATGGGGTTTACACATTGATAAGTTTATCATATGGAAACCTTTTCTGGTATTCAGCCTATACAACAGTGAAATGTTGCATGTTATGAGGGTTTATAGCCAGATTCATAGCCCATCCTTTTATTTAATGTAAAAATTTACTGAATACTAGCAAAGTTATAAATAAAAATTAAATCATAAGTTGTAGTGGCAATTCAATGTAGGGATTCCCTTACAGTAAAAGCAAACAAAGAGTTTGGAAAATGATTATCAGTAACATAATTTAGTATATAACATAACATATTATAGCTTAATAATGACAATTTTATAAAATATAAAATATATTAAGATAAGTTACTTAATTAGTTGAATCAATTAGGTCTATTGGAGGGGGACTTAAAGAAATCTGAATATGTAGTGGAGGTGAGACATCTACGTGGCACTTTTTAGTGTGTGCAGAGGTAAGTATAAACTCTACAGAGGTTTTTTACTTTAATTATTATGTCCATCAGTATGGAAATAGATGTTGACACACAGTCTTAGGGAGAACAGATTTTGTTTGTCTATTAAATTCAGATACTCTTGTATTGGAAAGTTAATCGTTCTCTGTCAGATTAATCTACGCCTGAAAAATAAAAGCCTAACAGACCCAGATTTAAGTCTCTGGGACATATATTTACCAAGTATAGTGCTAATTATAAGCTCAACTAAAAGGGGCAGACGAGCTATGTATAGGGAAACTATACATGAGTCTAATGGTTCATTCAAGGGATAGTTGAGCCCTGAATCTCAGCAAAGTTGCAACACCTACTCTCCAGATCATTGGACTTATCTAGGACAACTAACGAGGAGATGATGATAGAAATGCCCATCCCAAGGAACAGAGAGTTTCTGCAACAGCAAGCAAGATATTTCTATCCATCTGCCCCACGGGATCTAAGCCCCCTCTCAACTAGAAACAGAGTGGGCATCACCATCCTAAAATCCTCAAGATTGGGGAACAAACAATGGACTAAAGTAAACATTATTATTCTATTATAAACTTATTATTCTAATATTGGAAGAACTTTTATCATTGATATAAAAGCAGTGGCTGCCAGAGGTTCTAAGGGGAGGGAGAGGAAATAATAGGTATAACATGGGGGCATTTTTTGGGACATTGTTACTGTCCTGCATGACATTGTG
Source organism: Tolypeutes matacus (assembly GCA_026826555.1). Taxonomy (NCBI): domain Eukaryota; kingdom Metazoa; phylum Chordata; class Mammalia; order Cingulata; family Chlamyphoridae; genus Tolypeutes; species Tolypeutes matacus. The sequence continues at coordinate 12,932,577 of JAKSZT010053767.1, forward strand.
ATGACGGATACAGGCCATTATACATTTTGTCATAACCTACAAAATTGTGCAGAACAGAGTGTAAACTATAATGTAAACTACAGTCTGTGGTTGATAGCAATGCTTCCCTATATGTTCATCAATTGTAATAGATATACCACCCTAATGAAAGATGTTAATTCAGGAATGTGTGGTAGAGGGACTGGGTAGGGCATATGGAAATCCCCTATATTTTTATGCAACATTTATGTAATCTAAAGCTTCTTTAAAAATAAAAAAAAAAAAACTAAAAAAAAGAAAAAGTGCTTAACAAATATGGAATTTACACTTCTAATTTAAAACTAATTTTAAGCTTCAACAAAATATTAAAAACACCAACTTTAGTTAAATGATGCTACTAACTACAAGTTGCATGTAAATTATTTATTAATAGTAAGATTGTTACCAAGAAATTGCTAAAATTATAGTTTCATTAAAAATAAAATTAAACAGAAAAATGAAATAAATTAATTTGCTAATATAAAATATAAATTTATTCTTATTAATGTAGCTAAACTGAGACAGGATTATTTATATTACAAATAAGCAAAAGACAGAATGGAAAAATGAAGTCTGTAAAAGTAAAATAAAATAATTGTAAGATTATAAGTAATTATATAATTTAGTCATTTCATACACAAATATTTTGAAGTTTCTATAATTTATGAATTGTTAATAAATCCCCAGGCAATAACATTAAAATGGACAAAAATTGATACAGCAAAATTCATTCCTAGTCACTATATCCCCTAGGCCCCAATTACCCCTTCCCCAAACTATTGTCACAAAAACAAAATCCAGGAATAATCATAAATATAAATATAAATATAAATATAAATATAAATATAAATATAAATATAAATATAAATATAACATCTATTGTATAGAGGTTTGGCACTTGCAGAAGAAAGGAGGGGTTGTATATTTTAAGAAATATTGGCATTAATACATTTGAGAAGTTGGTAGGAAAAAATAAACATAAAAATAGATCTTTAAAGTTGTATCTAACCAGAAGAATAAAAATAACATATATCTTTCTTTAAATCATTGAGGGACTGCCTGTTCTGTCAAATAGAATGCAGGAAATGAGAAAAAAGAAAGAAAGAATGGATAGAAATATTGCTAAATAAGATGATTGACATAAGTCCTAATTTGACTCTAATTATAAATATTAGTGGTATAAAACTCACCAACAAAAGAAAAGAGAATCTCAGATTTGATGGCATAAGGAGATACTTGAGCAAATGATACTTAGACCTATAGACATATGAACCTATAGACAAGATAAAAGAAAAAATGATGAAAAGGAAATCTGAGTTACTTATTTAAATATCAGAAAAAATAAATAGTAATAGAAAAATAAAAGACCTCTTAGATGCAAAGGGGGCATAATAATGGCTTACACAATATTTTAATTATCAAATATAAACCTAAAATTGAGTCTCAAGATATTAAGGCAACAATACTTTAATGAGAGAAAAGAGATAGATCAATGATTATTAGGTAAAGAACTCATGGTTCCATCTGATAAATGGATTGCAAAAAGTTCCCACCATTCCTCTCTGCAGGCTTTGTTTGTTAAATCACTGAAAAATTGATGCAATCTAACAAGAAACTCAAACATTTTCCTTTATTTTTTCTAACTTACACCATTTCCATCCATATAATCTACCTCCCTACTGTCACACATTAGAAATACCCATGTTTCACAAATCGACTCCTTCCACATTGTTGAAAGATTACATTCCCATTCCCTAATCATACCATCACACCAGCAATTGTCCTTTTTCTTCTCAACCTTCATTATTTTAACTGCTTTAAAGTTGTATCTAACCAGAAGAATAAAAATAACATATATCTTT